>JAYRBW010124457.1:0-16666 GCA_036023295.1 Invenusta paracnida | reverse complement strand
TAGTTTTTCTAACAAAATAAAATGTTATACTATATTTTAAACACCCGTTTATATGCATTCTAAGTTCAAATAACCCCCAAAAAAAATTTTCGTGCTTCGCGCGACAAGGAATCCGAGGGGTTTCCGGATTTTTTAAAAAGCTCCAATCCCATGCCTGATATAAGGATGCACAAAATATATATTTTTTAATATTCATATTTGACAGTGTCAGTAAATACATGAAATATATTTATTCATATAATAACCAGATATTTTAATATGTGAATCGCTTTAAAATATCTTCCTTTTCATTTTTTTCTGAAGATTTATCCAAAATATGTTCTAACGTGTTAGTGGTGTTTGGTAACTTAACCTAGTCCCAAATTAAGAGATGCACTGTCTAAATGTTTAACAAGTCTGTACATCAAAATATCTAAGTATCTGTACATGAAAATAGCTTCCATATTCCTGAGCTCATGCCTATCCATTGTTTTCACGTCAGGTGGATAATGTTGTTAAGGAAGCGACTAATGTGGTTGTTACAATGGATATTTTGTTAACTGATTTATATGGTCTAACATTGTCGTGCATTTATAATCAACTTCGCACATCTCATCAAAGAAATACGAAGTATCTAACTGTTGAAACTGTAGAAGTATCGCCATTTTGAATGTTATATTTCATTATGTTTAATAACCTGACATATTTATAGGGCATTATGCAACATAGCAAAATATTTTTTTACATTTTATTATTCTAAATTATGTTCGATAAAAGATAAAAGCGATAAAAGATTGATAAAAATTATTATTTATGAAGTGGGCACATTTTGTTTTAATTCATTATATACAATTTATGGAAAATATCACTGAGCAATTTTTTTAATAATAGTGCCCCGAACTAATTGAATTATATGGTTTGAAAATTTAAACATCTTCATATATTTAATGTACATTAGATTTTTGTATATTTTTGCACTTTAGTATAATATACATATCGGCTATACTTGTATTTTTTTTTTAAATAGATCGCACTTAATTTAACTAATGGGCTACAAAGTTAATTCCGATAGTTTATTTATTTATATTTATATAATTGAAAAACACAATGGTGATGCATGTTGATGTTTTCTGACTGTTTATAATCTGTATGGTGACAGTACATTTATCTTGATAGATTTGTTCATACGAGGAACATTAATTGTGTCATTCATTTATCGTGTATAATAATATTATATATTATAATGGTACATATAAAGCCATTTAAATTATTATTTCTTAAAAATACCTACTTATATTATTTAATGGCATTTTTATATCCGCATTATACATTAAAACTATATTTATATGAAATAAGTTAAGAATATTTATTCAAAGGCAAAAATAAAATTACATTTACAAGTATATGTATGTATTCAAATTTAATTGTTATATAAATTTATTTTAATGAATATTATGTATATTAGTTGTGTTACTAGAAATGTTTACTTTCATTTAATTTTTTTATTTCTCATTGTTCTTATTTTAGTGGATTCCACAAATTAATTCAAAATAAAAAATATTCATGTAATTAAACATTGAAAATTAATATCTTGACAATTAAATAATCTATATTTAATACAGAATGTTCCAAAGATAGCGTTATTTGAATTATTATAGTTTTGTTAAAATATACAATATCTGTAAAATATGTATAATATATTTTAGTAAATATTGAATAATTGACTGATAATTATTATCCTAGTAATTAAAAAAAAACATAAATCGGTACAAGTTTTATCTTTATTTTAGATTTTAATAATTACTTTAAAAATTATATTTATTTCTGTTGAAAAAGAAATGAGTAATATGTGTATGGTAGATATAATATAATATTCAAGTGTAAACTATAGTTTATATTATTTTTTAATTTATGGTACTGGTGTAATGATTATACTATTCAATATTTTATTAAATTTTTGTTTAGGGTATAAAGGATTGTACCGATTTTTATTGAATGTACGAAAAGTACAAAATTGAAATGAATTCAAACTTAAATTTATCAATTCTCTATGGTTAAAGATACTTGAATTGTAGAGAAAACTACCCTAGACATCTTGTTTTATTTCTTTTAAACGATTTTTCGAGATATTATAGTTTATTCTTTTTAATACAATTAACATAGATGTGGCATTTTGTATAAATTGT
Source organism: Invenusta paracnida (assembly GCA_036023295.1). NCBI lineage: Eukaryota > Metazoa > Platyhelminthes > Proseriata > Coelogynoporidae > Invenusta > Invenusta paracnida. The sequence goes on along the minus strand of JAYRBW010124457.1, from coordinate 14,501 downwards.
TTATTAAACGTTAAAGTAAAATATAGATACATTACGAAAGACCTTTTATAGCCAATGAAATGTTCATATATATGACAGAATTTTAACTATAATGTGTACACGCTTCTTAATATTTTTGAAGTTACTTGCATTTTGTTTAAAATTTCACAATTCTGAAGCTTAGGGCATTTTCATGATATTATAATATTAACATTTTCATTTGGTCTTAAGTACTTTTGACGCATGCGTATTAATTGATTTTGTTCTAAATAAAAAAATACTTAAAATGTTATAACTTGTTTCTAAATTTATATTAATTAAAAATTGTATTTTTTTAAACGCAATTTAAATGATATTCTACAGTTCATGATACTTTTCAATTCATGAATAATTGGAGAACTGACAGTATCCTTTGATATTGCTTACTTTTCTTATAATGCTATTGTAATATATTTATTATACTGATTATCAAAATATAATTAGTCATTGCTATTTATTTGTTTGTTTTCTGCTTATAATGTTCCTAAGTTCATAACAGTTGTTTTATAAATTTAAATTTGAATAAATTATTTCATTTGTATAAATGTTCAATATATTTGTAAATATATTATATTTCTATAAGCTGTAAGAACACGAATAAATAATATTTCCCATGACTAACAATAATTATGAAAATAGTATCTATTTGCTTTCATACTAATATTGTATTTCTTATAACAATTGTTAGCATAAAGGTGAAGTAATGATGCTTAAAGTTTTTATGTCCATTACAAATACTGTTGAGCCTTTTCTTGTTCAATACCAAACAAAGCATCCAATAGTACTCTTTCTTGTGCGTGATTTTTTTTGTTGATTAAGAATTTGATAAGAAGGTATGTTTTAAAGTGCTTTGTCATAAAATGTTATTGTTTAACTAAAGATTGAAAGTATTTTAAAAGTAAGTCAGTGAGCTACGTATTTTTACATGTTGTATGTAAATACTACTATCCTATCTTTACAAAGGTTTTACTTACTGCAAATACTGTGTTAAATATAAAAACAGAAGGTCTTAGTGAATTACAAAGTTTCAATTTGAAAAGATAAATCAAGAGTTTCTATACACAATGGTAAAACGACATAAGCAAATCACTTCTCAGTAAGTTATGCATGGTTCAGAAATCTTATTAGCTCCTAATTCAATACTTACAGAAAGTGAATCAAGTTTGTGCCCAAAGTGTACTTCTGTCCTCACGACTATTGAATCATGTGGCTGCATAGTTTTTGACAATTGTGATGTGTGAAATAACAATTCTTTGATTTTAAACTATAGTTACCCTTTTATATCCATCTGTGAAGTAGCAAATGATTGACTTTCAGTCATTTTAAGTTCGCCTAAATACCTTTTATGACGAATTAATGAAGTCTAATTTGTCGATTTTGCAATGTAAATTTTTAAGTAATATTGTTAATTTACATTATACTTTTCACGTCATTTTAAAATTAATGTCACAAATGTTTGAAATTTACAACAGAAAAGTTGTAGCCATTATTAAATACAAAATAAACTCTCTTATGCTCTTTACATATACATATGAATAACCGAATTTTTGTTTAAAAAATTAATTATTTAATTTCTCATATTACGGTAGCTAAAATACTTGAATACATGAAATACTATCTGTATTTTTATAACTCTGAATTTTATAAGCCTGAATCTTAAAAATCAAATAGTTACATTTTTAGAAAACTCCAATAAATACTATGTTAAAAAGCTCACTGATGATGTAACCTATTACCTCTACTACCACCCCCTGCAGAATTGATAACACGGACATCGTGAACCAGTCTGACAACCTGGGGCGCACACCAGCCCATCTGGCAGCTGCTGGCGGACTCCCAACCGTCGTGGAGACTCTTATCGGCCGAGGAGCCAACCTCTTCGCTCTGGACCACCAAGGTCATATGCCCGTCCTCTCTTGCGCACGGAGTCCTCAGGTTGCTGAATGCCTTTCCCTCTGTCTGGCCGCCATGTTCCCGAGCTTCTCATCTGTGGGTGGTTCTGGCTTCTCTTCTGTTAATTCAACAGGACAGGGACTGGTGAAGGACGCTGGGGGTACTTGCTCCAGCACTGGAGGACAGGGAGTAGTAGGGAAGGGCCGGGGAGATGGGAGAGAGGAGGAGTGGAGAAGCGGAGATGAAGAGGGAAGTAGTGGAGGGGGAATGGGTGGTCAACTGGGGGTGGGCTGCACGGAAGGATCGCATCAGAGCTCGGATTCAGAGTTCTACTAGACAGCGGAGCACTTTCCAATATCTTTGTTTGATATATTTGTGTGTAGAGTCACTTCTTAAGGCATAGAGTTATATAAATTATATAGACGACAGATCGTAACAGAAATACTAACATTGTTGCTAACGAATTAAAGCTGATGGTTCAATCAGAAACTAGTATTTGTGCAGAAAATTACTACATACCAACACCAATCTATTTGTTTTGAATTTTATAATATCTGTGGTTTTTATGTTTACAGAATTAAAGAAAAATTATTTCTATTTTCTATTGATATACAAATATGCGATAGCTATTTTTTAATGGAATACTTATAGCACAATGTAATCAGTATTTCTTTAATTTAAGCTGCATTCAAATTTGTGATATTCTGATACCGAAATTTGATTATTTTAGTCATCGTACCCTGCTCGTCGTCTGTATAGCAACTTATAACTCTTTATACAATTTTTTTGTCTGCCTTGACTATTTTATAGGTTTTTTTAATTAAAAAGTAAAAATAATAGTACCTGTATTTATTTTAAGCATTGTTAATATTTTCATAAATTATTCTATCTAAAAAGTAACATTTTATTATCTTATCTTATTTTCACACGAATAATTAATCGTAAGTCTATATTGCTTGAACTTATTAATGTCGTTTCCTTGACAGTATTCATTTTATTACAAATTCAAACGAGAATTTTTTATAATCTATTTAATAGTGTTATTTTGCTTTACTTTCACGTCGACTTTTGTTTATTATTGAATTGAATATTTGCGTTAAATAAATAAATAGTATGCACCCTATACAAACAAGAAATTGTAAATCTATTATGATGATAAAATTTAACATTTAATTAAGGATACATTAATTTATAATAGTTCAATGTATAACACATGAATGGTTACGTCAATACAATCGCTGTAACTATGTTGTAAGATTGTTTACTGTACTTACCATGGTAATCTACGATGAATTAAGAATACATTCTATAGGATATATTATACAATACTTACCCTAATATATATATGTACACTACGTGCCAATATTAATGAGAAAATTCATACATCATTGATATAACTAAACTGATAGATGTCTAGACAGATATTTAGATAAACTCCGGGCCACTATAATCTATAATCTAATTTGATTCCAGTTTGATCAACTAATACAGCGATAGGAAATCATAATCGATGAATGGATTACTCATAATTATTGAATGAATAGTGTAACTCTTGCTTGATACTATTAAATTAAATTAAATCAGTTTTTTTCTAATTTTGGCATAAGTGTATTACTGCACTATTGTTAAAATATCTTTTTGAATAATGGACATAAATACAAATAATGAACCGTTCATATTTGAGTATCGATTACTCTACCTCTCCCTCTTGGCTAGAAAATTACGAATTTTGTGATAACTGACTAATCTATTAATACTACGACTGTATACTTGCTATTGCCCTTCCTATAATTGTATTTTTATTCATTTTTGCATGCACACAATATAACAGTTTAGTATATCTTCTTGTGCTAGCCCACCAAAGAATAACCAGCAACATTATTCCTGCTTTCCATGTACCATTACTTGTATATCTCCCTCTAAGCCACGCAACGTTCCCTACATTTGTCTGCAGACAACACGTCCAGCTCTAGTAGTAATTATTGTACTAGTTTTCCTTAGATTATATTGCCATTATGACTACACCAGTAATTGAACTGTCTTAATAGATTCTGGCCGGTCGTTGAACTCAAAGGAAGCCTGTATTGTCTACTACGTCAAACGACAACAAAGGGAATATGACTATATAATTTAATGTTACTATATATTATAAAATAGCAGCTAGTTCTGGCATAACCTCCGTCCATTTTACTCTTAGCTACTAATATATTATGTATATTAATGACACCTGTGTACCTGCTACATATTAATTTACTTTAGTTTTTTTCCATTAATTTTTGTTCTTATTAGCTTACCTTGATTTCTTTACATATAATTTATTTTTCCTGTTTTGTGCTGTAAACTTTGACTGGACAAGTTTTGAGCTGACAGCTCTAACTTTCAAGCCAGTACATGTATTATTTCTACATTGCTCCTATGGACTACATACTAGATTATTTGCGCGTATTGTTTATTTTTGTTCCCGTCTAAATTTAGGGAGAAATTGAGTTTTGTTTGCAATTTTATTTCTTAAATCCGCATTATATTGATATCTACAATGTGGTATCCTTATAAAGTATTCCATACTATATACTTCATTTAAGTAGACCTTTTTATAATTTACTTTATATTATTATATTTAAGAAAATAATATATACTATCACCAAATAAAAGAATTTATGTATCTTTATATCTTTATATCTGATTTATTTGTTTGTATTTATTTTTATGGAAACAATATGTAGTTTACTTAAATATGCTTAATAAACTACATAGAGGAGGCCCATATGTGAAAAATACTAAAGTATTCTCTTTCCGAAAGGATTTTTAATAATCAAATAATATTTTCATTACAGATGTATACTATTTATAGAGTATGATTCGAGATATTTCAAAATTGCCTGTATTTTCTTTTTTGTACAAATTTCAATTAGAAGTTCAAATGACTCAAAATTTAGTTTTTTTACACAAGCTATTAGTAGTCACAGTGAACATATATACTAAATATGAATAAATTCACAATCATTCTAATAAGGCATGTAGCAAACCAATTATAAATATTATTAATTTTAAATACCTATTAAGCACTAACTTTTTAAAAGATATTCCGAAACGGTAAAATTTAACAAGAAATATTTATATATAAAAATTAAATAAGGAATACGAAATGTTATATTTTGAATTTATTCCAATTGGAAATAACATTTATACGATGTAATATATTTTAAAAATCTTATAAAAGAGAACTACATCTATATTTTTCAAAACTCTAGCTTACAACCAGAGACTACTAAAACTAGTAGTCCATGCTTACAACTTTGACACCATTTTCTTGATAGTATGAATTTTAAAAATACATTGTTCAAAATATGAGGTGTGTTGGCATAAGAAAATATTTTTTGCGGTTATATAAAGATATCCTAACCCTTACATTACTTTTTAAAGAAGATTTCTTTCCTGAATAACCGTAAACCAATTATTTAAATTCAATTTGAGTGAAAACGTCTGTAAAATCACTTATTTTAGTTTCACTGTAATATTTGATTCTATTTCTAAAAAGAACATACATCAGGAATGCTATATAGAAAACCAATTTTTGAAGTCTAATGAATAAATAAACAATTTATATATCGATATTTATCATAAAATGTTTCTGAAATAACAATCCTTCAAATTAGACACGAAAATCATGCTTCTAAATAGATTATTTTTCTTCACTATAATGACGTTAGCATAAAGAATTTCAAAGACATTATAATTTCCTACAAAGACATGATCTTTCCTTCACAACATTTAACTATTCCAAAACTCAAAATATATTTCAAACAATGCTGGAAAGATAAAACAAATATGCATCTATATAATCCACTGTTATATATTCAAGTAAGTACTATTATAGTATATAAGATATACTATTTTACAATGACTTTAATACGTATACAAATGGCATTTTATATTTAACAAAATAGTTATATATGGATGACATATAATACTGACCAACAAATTTATGTTGCCCAAATTTGTCAAAATGAATCGAAGTAAGATATCTTACGCGCACAAAATAATTGTAAAGTTGTATATCACATATTTTCGTATACCATTCATAGATATGCATAAAATATAAATAATTTATATTATATAAAATATCTCGTTATCCTTTATAGTTTAGAATGAAATTAATTGTGGGATAACTTAACTGAAAATCATTCAGTCATATTGAAGTATAAGACAAATTTTGAATTATTTTTCATTAAAAAACATAGAATTTTGTTAGTTTCAAATAAATATAAATTTTGATGAGCAATTGCCCAAATTTAAGAGTTATAACTTATGTGTAAAACTATCTGAATATACAGGGTGTCCGAAAAGTCTGGACCCATAGAAATCCATATCTATAGAAATCAATATTCAACGTAACTAAGGACAGATAAAAATCATGGATCACTTAACAAGCGACTGATATTTTAGCGAAATTTTTAATATTATTCATCACTTTAAATGCTGTTTGATTTTATTGCTCTAGTTTATTACTGTCAAAAATGAATCTTGATTTACAAATGCGTGTTGAAATTATTCTTTTATGCGGGTGTGAAAGCTGGTCGCAAAGAAATGTGGCCAACGAATTTAATCGAAGATAAGTTCAGAAAGAAATGATAATAAAGTAATGTATATTTAAAACATTTGACAGAATGCAAATGGTCAGTTAACACACAGTGGGAACATTGGTAGATAAATTCAAGGAAACAGGTTTTGTTGCAGACATGCCATGGTCAGGCAGTCCATCAACATCTGAATTTGTAAAAGAAACTGTTATGGCTAAATTTTTTTGGAAGTACCAAGAAACCATTAAGAAGAACAAGCTTGGAATTAGGTATCACAAAGAGCACCATCTACAACGTTCTTAAAAAAGAAAGGAATTACCCTCATAAGATACAAAATGCTTCACAAACTTTTTGAAGTGTGAAAAGTTTTGATGTGTGACTAGTTTCTCAGCATGATGGATGATGATTCAAACTTTTTGAAGAAAATTTTCGTCTCAGATGAAGCAAATTTTTACGTTGACGGCGAAATTAACAGACAAAACTTACGATATTGTTCAGTTGAAAACCCTCATTAGTACACTCCATGTAAGGAACAAGGCGCTGCAAAAATTATGGTCTGGTGTGGACTTTGGAAATATATTATTGGTCCTTATGTGTTTCACGATAATGTTACTGGAGAAAGCCACCTTCAATTACCAAAAGAAAAGTTGTTACCAGATTTATTAAATCTTGGATTACGAGAAAGGTTTATGTAGAATGGTGCTCACCCCCACTTCGCAGTCCCAATTTGATAGTGGCTGGATGAGACTTTTCCAGACTACTGGTTTGGAAGAAGGGAAGCTGTCAAGTTGGCCCCGAGATCCCAAGACCTAAATCCTTTAAACTTCTCTTTTTAGGGATTTTTGTAAAGTGAAGTTTTCAAAGTGAAGATACAAGACACTGCGCATCTTTTGCAACGTATTGAGGGAATCTGCATTTCCGTGCAACCTGATATGCTTTTACGAATTTTTGAAAATCTAAAGGTTCGTCTAGGTGGTACTCACATTGAACAAATTACGTAAATTTATACAAAATTCTGTGAATTAATATGTAATTATTACGTTAATAAATGTAAATTATGCATTTCCTATGGGTTAGGGTTAGGGACACATAAATTTGGGTTACATTACATAAGTTAGAGTTACTTTTTGTACACATAAATTTGCAAAATTATTTCTTTCTGTTATTTACCATAAGTATATGGGTCTACAAGCAGTCAAATCATCTCAACGGCGATCAATTCGTTCTATAAAATTACGACGTATGATTTATCAAATTAAAGATTGACTAATAGATAAATCACCTTAACTGTTGTTGACATCAATGCTTAAACAGAAATTTATAGATAGAGTTAAGTATACAAAACCTCATATTCAGCTTATATATTATTATTATTTATAAACAGCGTAGATATATTAGTCAGTCATATTTTCATCCCAATTTGTCTGTGGAAGCCGACTGACTATATTATTTTCCCCGCACTTTTTGAGATTACTCTTCCGTAAACATAAATATATTAAAACCGGTCGTCTTTTGAGTAGATATGTAATTGTATAAATAGACTTTTCCACCGATAGTTTCTTTAACTTTGTGTATATTATTTACTCTGTTTTCATTGCGCACCCGAATTTCTCTTTAAATTATTCCCTTCGGTTGAAAAGACCTACGCATACATAGCAGAAAAGAACAAGTATTCATTATTTGCCTCGTTAGGTTTTCTTTCATATGTAAATCAATGGACTATGATTATGAGTTTTCGTTTTAATAATCGTATGCCATAATATGTATGCCATTTGTATGCTAGATACCATGCTGTTATTATGTACATGTACCATATATATTCAAAATCATGGTAAATGCACAAATATTATAAATTGCATATAATATAATTAATCATATTTATATTTTTGCCACATATATTAAGTAGCAGAAGTACATAACTAGTCAGAGAGTATGTTAGTGATTTATCTAAACCGAATAAAATGTGTTTCGTAGGAGAGGCACTCGTGTTAATCGACGTCATTGGTTAAATAAAAATGATTATTTTATCATTTGTATTCGCTATTTTTTTAATATATAGTCGAGCATCTATATATTTAATTCAAGAATGATGCAACTACATCTGACTGTACCTCTGAACATATATGATATACACCGGATGCTTATATTATGTGTACCAACAATTTGTGCGGCATCATTAATATTTATTAAATAATAGATTTATTTGTGTGCATAGACTTTTAAGGGAAGTGCTTTGGAAAGTATTTCGGTTACTGCGTTTGTAATTTATGAATGTCTATGACTTCAAAATGGTCTATGTTGATAATGTGTAGACTCAGCTAAGTGTATCGTAAATAAAGTAGACAAAAACGTTGTGTTAATTATATATTTCATTTGTAATTTGCATAATGCCAACAAGTCTGGTTTTCTTGATTGATAATTATTAATAATTAATTAATATGTATTTAAAGTTATAATATTCATTAATTTGAAGAATGACTAAAAAGCAAAAATAAACATATCACAACAAATTCAGTAAATTCAACATAAGCAGTATTAATAATATAGTAATTACTCAAAATAGTATTCAATATGTACCAATGTATTTTGCTCCCTAGATACACACATCAAGGCCGCCGCCAGACTTAACAAGTGTACGCAAATTAGTTTAGAGGGGTCTGGGGGCGGAGCCTCTACTAGGGGGGTTAGAGAGGCGCAGGCCCCTGAATTTATCAAGAACTCGACGTATTACATGTTACTTTTAAGTTACCAAGGAATTAATTAAAATTTAAAGTTAATTATGAAAATGAATGAAAAGTGGAATTTGAAACATGAGAATACATTTATTGATGAATCAAATTAGTAATACATAGCAGGTCGACTAGCATTCACAAAGAGTGTTCGATTAAAATTTCAAAAAAGCACAATATTTATATATAAAAATACGTTAAACACTTTTTCAAAGGATATTATTGCTACGCGTTAAGCGTAGCCTCTGTATTCGCAGCGTAGTGCTGACAATTTTAAGTTTTTATAACCTAGAATTCATATAAATGTATCTAAAAATGTGTACGTTTATTTAAGTTGCTTAAAATTATGAATCTCAGTGTAATAAGAGAACGTCGATTATATTTGAAAAGGGCAATATTTTATATAATAAGGGAAATATTCGGTGTAATAATGGCAATATTTTTTGTAAAGGGAATTTATTTCGGAATAGGATATTTGGACACTGCTGTTTGGCGCGAAGTCATTTTAATATTTAAAGATATATTCCTGATAATTAATTTATATAAAATATATTAGTTATATATTTGTTAATTCAATGTATTGCGTAACTGACCAGCTTATGTATAGCTAATCAATAGCTATTGTTTTGCATACATGTAATATAATAATAAAATAAATACAACTATTCATGTGTTGATCGGCTACACAATACATTGCATGAACATATAACTAATATATTATTTAATATAAATTAATTTTCAGTAATATATTTTAATTTTAATAAAATGACTTCACGCCCATATGTCTTCGCGCACACTTGACGGCGCCCAAAGGTATTTTAAATATTTTAAATATGTATTTATATAAATATAAAAAATAGGATTTTTTTTCTTGATTACAAACATTTTAAATTAATATGTACATTTATTTTCTGGCAAAAAAACCTTTTGCTCTTACTAAAATTCAGGGGCAGTTGCCCTTCTATCCCTGCTGGCACGGCCCTCGATAAAATCTAGAAAGACAGATTACAAATTTAAACAATTGAGGTGAGAGCAATAATTAAGATAGAGAGAGAGATACCTATTACACGTCTTCTCAACAAATATTTGTAATTCAATTAAATTCTTATTTGTGTGCTTTAGGTGTCGATGAAAATGATGATATTTATTTCTCAATCATATCATCAGCCACGTTCCAAACAGATAACTGTGTAAAGTCCAGGTAGAGGCTAACTGCACTAGTCGGTGCAGTTTAACTGCTTATCGGAGACAAACCAATATTTGTCAAGCCTAATAATAAGGTTATTGAGTAAATTTAATATAATACATACATAACTGCATAAAACAATACATACAAAACGATACATAACAAAATGCAAATAAAAAAGGAAAAATATAATTATATATGACATTGCATTTAGGTAATCCGTCGTAATGCCAAAGATACAGATTGATAGTATTTTAATATAAGTCGATATACATATATGAATTTTATATAATATAATGAAAAAGCATATAAATAATTTTTAATTGGATTTCATAATTTCTCCTATTAATTTTGACAAAAGTTCATAACAATTTAAAATAATTTATATGTATGCAGAAGAAGTTGTGAACTTTATAAAATATAAATAGATTATTCACAGGGCCTTAGGAAGATTTAAAAAAGAGAATCAAAAATGGTCAATTAAGGTTTGGAAACTTGATAATCTCTAGATATAAAGCCTTTAGCTATTTCATGTTATAGCTACACATTTAGTGTAGCCTCTTTTTTAAAGATTTTTTTTAGATTTTACAAACAACTTAAAAATGCATATATATATGAATTATAACTTAGATTAGTAGAGACTTGCAGTATATTAAGAATATATTAACGCCCCCCTGTCACCCCTTGGTTAAATAATGCCCCCCGAGATGACTTAAGCGCCTCCGTTGAGAAACATTGGTCTAAACAATTGAGACTTACTACATACAATTTGCTATCTATCTATGTAAGTAAAAATAGATAAAACATTCTACACAAAGAAAACAGTTTTTAATATATGTATTATTCCTATTATATTATATTATATATCTATATCTCCCTGAAAAAAAGTATAATAGAATTTTTTTTTACAAAAAGGGTGCTGACTTAAATTCCATAGGGGGGACAACTGCCCACCTCTCCCCCCCCGCTAGCTAGAGCCTATTATACATTAATATAAATTTGATTATATTCATTTACAAAGGCAGAATAGTGATAATTTACACGTCTCACTCATAAATATACCTAAATTACTTAAAAAATTGTCACTGTAAAAATAAATTAATATAGGTACATTTTGTTGTGTGTACAGTTTTTATTTTTTACGCACAAATTTTTTCAATTTCAAAGGGCGATGTACGCAATTGTGTACATTGCGTACGCCTGACAGCGGTCTTGTACATGTTATTGCTTGCACATATAAACACATATTCTCAAATATATTTTTCGTTTTTTTCTTTTAATACTAGAGATATAATTACATACTTTACATACCATATACATTTTTCTCATAAATATATGAAGCAAAATTTTAATATCAATATATTTGAGAACCTTTTCTTACTTAATAATATATTCCTTGTTTTCAGATATTATAGGAAAAACTGTTCTGCAGGTCTATACTTTCTGGAATGCATGTAGAGTAGGAATCGTGGTATATATATTATACATGAAAATATCTATATAAAAGGATGAAACAAAAAGGTAAGATGTATATGTACGTGCATATATCATACCTTTTAGAGATTGGAACTATTTTTATATTCAATATCTAATTAGAAACTAGAGAGTAAATAAAACAGTAATAAATAAGTGTATATTATCTCTAAAGTTTAGTTACCTTTAGAGTTTCTTAAACCTAATTATACTTGCATATTTTTTAACAAATCATGTAAATTGCATTTTAAAATTTTATATTATTGTATGCTATTCTCTAAAATTCATCCTATTCATTTGTTGATTTGTTTCTAAACCTAATAATACTTGAATACTTTTTAACGAATCTTTTAAATTTGATTTAAAAAAATTATATTACTTATTGCATTATATTCTCACTAAATTCACTCTGTTCTTTAATTGACTTGTTTCCCTTAACCATGTTTTAATCTTCATTGATCAATCGATGTCAATTATTCAAAACAATATAATATACTCGCATGCGTATATATATATTAATAGATTCTTGAGAGCAAAGGATTTTTACCAATGACATTAAAATTAAATTGTGAATAAGTTATAGCAAATTATCCCAGACACAATTATCAAATTTTCATTAACTTAATATTTGTTTCTGATCTTTTATTGTAAACATTATAAATTCACAGGGATAAAAAGGAAATTTGTGTATGTAAGTGATAAGTTCGTACTTTATTGTCAATTGTATTGTCAAGCATTAAAATGATGAAATATAATATGTAGCACTCGATAAAATTTTAAAATTTATAGTGAAATATTAATTTTGCACATACCTATATATTAATTTTTTATTATGAACGTTCTAGCCAACTTTATTTAGATGATCATGATCTTTAAAGAATGTCGTCAATATGTTCGTAATGAACATGCACTAGAGAATTAATTTTATTTATTCATTAAAACTGGGTGTGGCCAACAAAGTTCTATCTTAATATATATATTATATACATATAATGTCTAAGCGTCGTGGGAATATTTTGACATTTGTCCTCCTGCTGATGCTGTATAACATCAAAAAGTTGGGTTTCTATTATTAAAAATATTTATTCAACTTATTATTTTTCAGGCTTATTATTTTCATATTAAGTAGAATATAATAAACAGATGATATGATTTAAACAATATATATATGAACTGTTTTAGTTAAAGATTAAATAAGGACAACGAACTTTATATAACAAATTACTTTTCTGTAAATGAAAAGGTTTGAATATGTATAACACCTACTTTTAAAAAAGTATAACAGAAAACAAAACAGATAATTAATTTATGAAATAATTTAAATTTAGTTCATGATCGATTTCGGAAATCCTACTGCCGAAAATATTGTAGACACAACTATTTTTAAACTAAACTAATTTTCGTGAATAACCTTGGACATTTTCTATTTGACACCCTCTTAGAATGGTTTAGTAGCTTGAAAAATTATTTTAAATAAAGTACACTTAATATCTAGAGCAGTCGTTGATTTACAACTATCATTATAAAATGATAAAATGTTATATCTAATGGTAAAAAGCAGTCATATATGCTAACTCAGAATTTCATGTTAAAAATGACTTATTGTATTTATTTTATTTTATGAAGACTAAATTGTAAACTGAAATCGTTCATAAACTAATGTCATCTAATTATTTATGTTACGTTTGAGTAATTGTGCAGTATAATAAGCATAGGTAGGTATAATTGAAAACTATCAAATAAAAACTTCTATTTGTGGATTTTTTCACCAAAATGTGTGTAGGAATATTCTGTAAGTAATCAAGATAGGCATTATTATTTATGTTATATATATAATTTAATTGTTTATTTTTTAATTTAATTATTTACTTCTATTTATTAAAAGCAATACAAATATGTACATAGAAATATCTATGTTTTGTTTTCAAGAAACAAATGTTACGGCCGTTTTTTATACTTTTTGTCAACTTATATATATATATATATATATATGATAGTCAATTTATTCCAATATATTGAAATTATTTTATCATTTTAAAATGATCTATGTGAAAGATTTTTACATTTCATATTTTAGAGAAATTGAATGAGAGTTTTATAGATGAGTTAACTCTGCATAATCTCAAACAGGAAACCCCCTTTAAGATGACATGTGTATAATTTTGATAAATAGAAGGACAATTTATTTAGTAGATTAAGCGAGTGTGAAATTATTAAAAACATTCGTTCAGCACACTTCTCATATTCTTATTATTTGAATATTTAACATATTAACAATTATTACTAAATTATTAACTAAATCATTTAACAGTAAAATAGAATAATAGTCCGATATATTTTAGTTACAGCATACGAGTTCAATGAAAATATTTTGGTAAAATGCAAAAAAAATAGATAACCTGAAAAAATGTATGATGTTTTATGTTTTGTTTATAGTAGATTTTATGAAGAAAAAATCAATCAATGTGAACTTTAATGAGAAATTTATGCTATTATATAAAATAACAATTAAAACATTTGATTTAAGATAATAATTTCATTTAATTGTCACTCCAATCCAAGCTAGAATGCTAGATAAAATTGTCCTCAGACACTTGGAAAAATATACCTCACCCACTGAAG
>JAYRBW010124446.1:4525-16666 GCA_036023295.1 Invenusta paracnida | reverse complement strand
TTTTACGAAACGACCTATAATTATTACTTAAAACATAACCTCCCCCGATACCCGGGCTACAAGACGCACTCAAAAACTGGAGGGAGGGGGCCGAATCGGCGACGCCCTAATTTCATCTCACAGTTTAACTATCGCCTTGAAATATGGTATGTTGGTAAAATAGGTTATATTGAATGTCTATGCATACTAATACAGTAGGATTCGCCTATATCGAGAATTTGTTTATATCAGGGTTTTTATACAATTTAAACATTTTCGAAATATGTATGCGTACATACAAATGTATATATATATATATATAATTAGTTAATTAGTTATTTATATATGTATATGAATATATTTATTTGTATTTTTATATCTATTTTTACACCCCAATTCATATCTTCTATTTATCTCGATATCTATTAATAAATCTATAACATTATCAGAGTATGTTTTTGCTGTTCTGAAATTTGTTAAGTAACCATGCATTAGAAATACTCTTATAAAATCTGGTAACTTCAGAATAAAATTTTAAAATGGTCTTAAAAGTTGCGAAACATAATATTAGGAAAAGTCCAGGAGCACCAGGTCAGTGGGTTTTACATTTTTAAAATACCATAAAAAATAAAACACCGCGGGCCGATTCGGCCCCCCCCCCTTCTCTCCCAGGTAAGATAAGGTTAATACTGCAAATTATCTGAAATTATGTTACACCCTATATTATAGTGTTCTATTTTTTAACTTGCAATACACACTGCACTAATTTGTGTATTATATATTTAGTGATTTTATTAGTTACAATCAATTGTTCTTGATGGGGTGAAACGTACATTTAAACACCTTCAATTCAAGACTTTAATACGTCTTTCTTTCTTTTATACATTTGGTGTTATTCGATTGTTATTATATGAGAGGATGTTGTGATGGTGTGTTTGAAATTGTTCTATTTCAGTTCAGGAAATATGTAGAGGAATAGTTTCTAAATTTCTGTAAATTAAAGATACCTGAATTGCACGAACTACATGTTGTTATGTTTTGGAGTTATCTGATAAATATTTGAATATTAAATTGAGTTAAATGAACTGTGTTAAATTTGAATTCGAATTATATAATGATGTCGTTTGTGAAATTTTGTGTTGGAATAATTGTATAATTATTCCTGAAATAATATGAGTTCTAAATTAGAAGTCAAGCATTAAGGTGACAGAAGGTCTGTGGAATCATAAGCTGGATGTACTGTAAATTGAAGCAAAGCATATTTTGAAATTGTCAGTCAAATATTAGGCAGGGCTTAACGCAAAGATGGAGCTAGCTGCATATATAGAGAGATGATAATTATAATTTCATAATTTTAACATGCTCCTAACATTTTTTCTATGTTGTGTTTTAATAGTTATTCAATGGGAGCCTTGAATAAGCAATCTTCTCACTATAGACTTAGTTTATGTTGGCATGTCGGTAATTATTAGGTATCTTCCTGATTATGCCTGGATTGATAATAATTCGATTATTTCGAGATATTAAGTTAGTTGAGAATATTACTTGCAGATGTTGGAATAGAAATTTATAATTCTAATGTATGCCAAGCTTTGCTAGTAGGGTGATGCATCGATTCCGTTTATCATATTATATATATAATTAGATAAGTAAATCTCATCTCTTGGCGTGGAAATATAAAGAGATTATCGTAATGGTTAATTGTCTCAATTATTGTAATAAATCAGGCTTATTAAATTAAGAAATATTAATATTCGCAGTCAAGAAATGTACATATTATTAAGTTTAATACCATTGAAGCTATGTTTGAAGGAAGAATAATCTGGTCAATATTTGTTTTGCTTTATCTTCATACTAGAGTAGCTCATACGCGTTTAATTTCAGGAATTTGATTTATTTCTTGTGATTAAATTATACCTAAATGATATATGTATATAATTATATTAAATTGTAGCTGTACGAGTAAGCTTAGAAGCAGATGTACGCACAGCGATGTTCGACCACAAATGTATTCGTTTCTCTGAGTTTGTCTTTTTCCATTTAAACTATAATTAAATGATTGTTTAATTACCGAAAATCATTTAATAATGTATATGTATATATTGTTAATATATATGTGTTCTGAAATATTGAATTTTATATTATTTCTTTTTATTTATATAAATCTATCTATCTAAATATCTTAAATATCCTCGCATATTTTTTATTGATAATATTTTATATTATTATATATATTATGTTATTATGTTATTATTTTATTACTTTATGTATTAGTAATATTTATTTCAATACATCTATACATATAGGCATATATGTGCATCCTTAGTTCCAATTTCAATTTTTATTAAAAAAAATTTCAAATTTGTAAAACCATGTCAAGCTTTGATTAAATTAAGATTATATTGAGTTACATTTAGATATTGTATAGCTTAATCACATCTTCCCAATGTTTAATTTATTTTGAGGTAACATTTTGGATTTTTTTCAACCACTATATCCTTGAATTATATTGTTTATTTGTATATTATTTTGTCTCTTACAGCTCGCAGCAGATTAACGCGTTTTACATGTTTTCAATTTCTCTTCAGGTTTTGCCGATTATCAAATTAACGACATTGCTCAGCATTGTGGTACTTACAATTTTACTATTTCTACAAAAGAAAGAGACAATACAGTATCCAATTGATATACACCAAGAATCTTCCACAACTAAAGCAACGACCATATCAGCAACAACATTAACAACAACAACAACAACAACAGTAAAATTAGATGCTATGACCAAAACAGATGTTTCTAAGAATGGATATGATATTTCTCCGAAAAATTTGTGCGCCAATTGGGAATCCAGTCCGCGCCTGCTCTTTCTACTGGCCTCCAAATATGACGGCTTTCATGAGCGTCAAAAAGTCCGCAATTCCTGGGGCGCCTGTGTACACAACGGAAGCATGTCCAAGTCCCTTAAACTTGTCTTCTTTCTTGGCAGGATCCCGGACAAGCTTCGGTACAAAGTGACAGAGGAGGCTCGTCGTTATAATGACCTTGTAGTGGACTCAAGTTTGGAGGATACTTATCGCAATTTGACGAGAAAACTGCGACGAGGATACCAGTGGGTTGTGGAATACTGTCCCACAGCTCAATTCATTCTGAAGGTGGACGTTGACGTTTTTGTGTTTGTTCCCACGCTTATGACTCTTATCAAGTCATTAGATTCACGGTTTCCATTTGTTTACGGTTACCCCGTGTACAAAGTGGGACCAATTCGTGATCCCAAGCACAAATGGTTCGTTTCAAAAAAGGATTTCCCCGGAAACACTTATCCTAACTATGTCAATGGACCGGCTTATATCATGACGGCTCCGGCGTTGAAGGCCATCTACCTGGAAGCCACTCTGGATAAGAACCACTCTCTGGATATGGAAGACGTCTACTTCACCGGTATTTTGACTGAGAGACTAAATATTACACGGATTGCTGACCATCTTATGTGCCCATTCTTTCGCCGGGAATATCTGCGCCATTACTGCAAAACAATTCACGTTGGAAAAAGTGGACCTAAGCATCAGTTTCCTTCAATTCTGACTGACAATATTCAAGCTAAATGTCCATAGTGGTCGATCACTCTCAAACTATCTAAACTGGATTTTTGCTGCCATTTTTAAATCATGATTCGGAGAACAGTAACTTAGATTATGCATAAAATGATCAGATGGGTATATCTTCTAGTGAGCGCTATACTCATACACTTATCACAAATCCAATATAGCGGCTTCCATATTGAAAGCAATGTTAGATTTGCTCTAATTTCGTTTCCAGATTTTGCGAGAAAGCTGCCAATTTAGTCATTACAATATTCTCTGGTACTCTACATCCGCATTGTATTTAAGTCTTTATGACATTTGTAAAAAGATGTTTTGAACGTTTGGAAATGCTCCTTTATATAGTCAAGGAGATTGTTTATTAGGTACACTAAGCAAACCAATGAGTTTATATTAATATAATTATCGAACGTAAAACTATTTTTTACAATTCAAATTAAAAAAGCTATCAACTCATTGTATCTTTGTAGTCGTTATTAAACAGCACGGTATACAAAGTATACAAACTAATGATGGTGTAAAAAATACAGTTATTTAACGCATTCGGTACTTTTATTTATTACTAAGTATTATTTACTAGTAAAGTCATTTTCATATACGCATCATTTTTTAGTTTTTTCAAAAGTTCTATTTCTTGTACAACATTGAACACATTAATTTGACATTTGATTTACAAAAAGTACATTATAGGTTTTGTCTTTTGACTTTTGTGGATTGTAATTTTATTTTTAAATATATATATATCAGTATAATTTATTGCCACACCTATGTTACTGCTGTTGTTATACACCTACTCAATTTACGTAATTATAAAACTATGTACTATTGGACATTATGCTTATAATACTTTTAGTTATTTATATAGGTATACTCCATGTTTATTTTAGTTCATTTTACTTTATTTGAATTTATATGACACTATATGAAAGGTAAATTTATAAAATAATATTTTTCGTATCATATTTTACTCATAATATTCCAAATGTTAAGTATAGGTTGTTATATATGATTTTAACGAAAACAGTTTCTTCTTTAAAAATATAATTTGTTCTACTTACACTCTACACTTTAAATTGCGCGTATTATATACATATAAAAAATTCACAGTTTATTTAAGATAATTTATTAAATCAATATTTTCGCCTATTTCATAGAACGAAATGCACCCTTAATGTTACTATATCACTATATTATATTATATTAAAAGGCAGGCATGTTAATCTCCAGCTAATACACGAGAGAAAAATCAAGTACAATGAATGAACCACACAAGATAAAGCTTTCACAAATTGTCTTACTTTAATATAAAAACTATAAAATCAATGAAAAAGTAAGAAAAGTAAGAAAAGTAAGAAAGTATCGACTTACATAATTTAGATATTACCAGTTGGTGAATTAATTTTATCTAAATTATATCTTGTTCTATATATTTTGTACTGGGTACGCGCGTTGACCTATTTTATGCCAACAGTAGAACCAAGCGTTCAAGATAAGAAAGCCTTTATTCTGCAAAAAATTGTAGGTGATTCTAATTATCTTGATTCGCTCTGTTTTGCAATTGGAAATAATTTAATATTTACAAGAGGGATAAAATATTACCGGGACAAAGCTGGTAGTGGGCTAGAAATTGAAATTGAAAATGAAAGGATTTCCTTTAATAAAACATATTTTTGAACCATTTTCTGTTGCTTAAAGTCAAAGAAACAATTTTTTTAAGTATTAGCTAAATTTTGACTGATACTGTTGAAATATAATGTATAGATAGAAATTTATAATAAATAAACCAAAAATGGAAAAGTTTTCAGTAGCTTGGTAATATATAAAATATCACGGTTAAGTATGCAAGCAATTTTCTGTCTTTTTTGTAAAACTATGCCTCCTATATTACTTTCTATTAAATGGTGTAATCAACAATTACTGTAAACTAAATAAAAATGCACTATTCTTTATATTAAACACAGCGTTAGTAATAGTAATGTAATCGTAGTAGCAATGAAATCATTTGGAAGTATACAAACAATTTGCATTCATATTTGCATGCATTTCTACGTTACATATGCGTGTACAACGCCATTTTCATCCACAGCGACTTTTGAAATAATTTTAGTTGTCATTTAGGACGTCATTTCGATTGTCACTTCCACAAAACATAAATGTGAAACGATTTTGATGCATATTATATGTAACGTCATTATACAATCAAACAAGTTGCAAATAATATAAAAACATTGCTATTAACAAGGCTCATACAGCAGAACTCACATAACATTATTAATATTGCGTGTATCCCCATATATAATTAATCCATTTACTGACATTGACAAATTATTCCCGTATATATGGAGATTGAATACAGTCATTGACGTGTTCTGCCGGGCCCGAATCTGACACCAATCAAATTGAGTTGTTGACAAACTTTAAATTACGTTAATATTTCAAGGCAACATCGACTTTTATTGTCATTTTCTATTCATTTAATATATTAATGAATATTATTCCTTAGTGAAATTGCTCCAATATTTTACAATTTTATACAACAAATCATTATTTTATACTAATAATTACAGGCATGAATGTGTTAGACGCAATATTATTATTTATTAAATACACTCTTATCATGTTAGAATATTTCACTAAATGTATGCTTATAACTGATTTTGCAATATTATATTTTTGTCCCATTTTTATCACTCAATCGTTTCACTTTAGCATACCAATAGCGACACATAATTTACATGTCAGTATGAATATAACGGACACACATTGGTTTCTCTCGGTAAACCTGATTCTGAATAGCATCAAAACATTTTCGATTATTTCGTAACTTTTCCAGAATATAAACAAACTTAATATACACATATCAAGTGTTGTTATTTATAATTAATTAATATAATATAGTTAAGTATTTATTTAATATGATATATATATATATACATTACAAATTTTATATTAATATCTTTCATAATGTAAATTAAACAATTTTGTAGTCATACCCAATATATGTATATTTCAAAACATGCTTTATTAACACGTTATTGGGTTTGAATGAAGTATTATTGGTGTGATTAAACTACTATCTCGATTTGCTTCATAGAAACTGGCATAAAGTATGAGTAAATTAATTGAGTACAGATATTAAGAACATAATTACAATTAAAACTGATTTTAACAACAAAGATAAAACAAAAACTCTCATGTTGACATAAACTACACACAATATTCATAAATCAAAATCTGTCATAAGTTTCCATTTATACTTCGTTTATTTTAATTTTTATGTAATCTTTTACATTAGTTCACTTATTTCCAGTATTTTAACTCTTTTAAAACGGAATATACTTGGTTTGCAGTAAGTGTAAAGGCTTGTGTTGATTTTCTATTAAATACTTTTCTCGAGAAGGAAATACTCGACACTATAGTACACGCGAGTGTAATATAGAGTATCAAAGGGGACAGCTACATATATTTCTTTTCTACAAATATTCAGTCTAGGCCTTTTATGAATCTAAAATAAACGTTTCAGAATTTTGCACGCTTGCTGATACATATTTTAAATGTATTTTTTATGACTAACCAGAAATTTGTATAGTTCTAACCTATTTTACAGATATTATCGGTAGCTGCATCAACTGTTCGCTCATTTTCTCGCTCTATATAGAGGTAGCTTTCCTATAGGTTTGGATGATACTAATTAAACAAGTAAATATTAAATTGGCAAGTGTATAATCTACGTCCAATTGAGCTATGTCCTTTTATTTGTAAAGATAATTATCTCGAACAAGGATAAGTAACCATTTAACTGGGTAAATACGAAAGCGGAAAAAGGTGCACTTCGAATTGTAATACTTTTTGAAATGTAGATAACAAGGCAGCACTTATTTACATATGGGTGTGTTTATAACATAACGGACGTATCATAAATGACATTTTGAATGAAACAGAAGTTCAGATGCAGTTATAATCATAGGGTGTACTTGCAAAGAAAGGATATCATTAATTAAACATCTAAAAAATTGAAACTTAAACCGTTTTTATAAATATATAATTTATTACTCCTTAGCTATATAGAATAATTGATGAAAGTGAAAAAAGGAATATTGGAGGTGGTTTAAATTCAACTTTTTAGACATTTAAATTTGAGTACATTTTCTGTAAAAAATCTTATATTTAAGATTTTAAATTGGATGAAACTATTACTCAATAACAAAAAATGCATAGATAACTCTAGAGTAGCTTGATTATAACACAGAATATGGAACACATGGCAATAACCCCATCCATTACTGGGGTAAGGGGGGAAGAGTGAGGCCCTATAAAAGCTTCTTTTACCTATGACTATCGTATAGAAGATAATATACGATATTGCCATATTCACGATGTGTCACCCAAAAGGGGGGTCACATTACCATACTCCTAAATGGCTAGAACATACTTTTTATACAAAAATGCAGATCTTTCTTGAAATAGATGACATTATTAATTGGGTAGTGATTACTTTTATTTAATTACAGCATAAAGTTGGTAAAGTTAAAATTCGTTTTCGTTCTGAAAATATACTTATGTTTACCTGTTTTTATTGATAAAAAATATTTATGACCATTTTTACAATATACCGTGTTAGAAAACCATTGTATTTAACTACATCCCAGGTTTTAAAATTAATGAGGGGTAGAGGGGTAGCTTATAAATAAGTACAAGCTAACAGGATATGGAAAGACAATTGGTATTCGGGGATTAATTTGCGATCTAATATTCCATTTCATCACTCAACTATATCCGTGATATTATTCAAATACATCGTACGCTATTAGCCGAATATTTTCTCAATATTATACCGGTACAGTCGCATCAATGTCAGAGCTTCAAATGTACAACCTCGTTTTCATACAATTGGCCTTCACGCAGTTACCTCTCAGTCAAGAAGATGTTGCACAGAGAGTGCTCCTCTACAAGTACCGACATTTGGTTGCTGACGACTGATGAAGAAATAGCTGTTTTCAGAGATGAAGTGCCACTTCGTAAGCTTTGCCTTTCAGCAATAGTCAATATGTGAGAATTTGCTTTGGATTTCCTTGGTCTGTGTCTACCAATCAATACGCTATATTCGTGCCGAGCTTTTTGTGTATGAGCCATGTTACACACGTGCTAAGGGGGGGGGGGTTGCGCTAATAGTTTTAAACTTCCATAGAGACTAAAGTTTTTCAATTTGGTGTATAGTTAACCAAATATCTCTTTTTAAATATTCCATTGAACAATTGGTATACATATTTTAAACTAAAAAAAAGAGTTATAAATATGCATTATGTCATTAAAAAATTAAAAAATTATGTTTTTAAATATTTTCCGTAAGAGTATCTTTATTATACTTTGTGAATTACGAAATTAATTTTATCAGTGACCGCGTATAATGTAAACAGTTTAAACTAAATAATATATTAATTTTAAAAGGTAACTGATTAAGTAAACTTACATCAGCTATCGTTCACTTTTTGTACGGTTATTGATCTTTGAATTGACAGTCCTTATTATATACTATTTATAAAATTAACGTACATTTAACATTGTAATGTTCACTGGAATCTGTATAACCCGAATCCGCAGTTTAAAACACAGATCCTCCTGTTCACTAAAACGAATATAGAACTTGACGAGGGAAAAGTGGGGGGAGCGTGGTGAAGGGTAATCGCCTAAATTTATTGGATGTCTCTAGTTTTGTTGCCACAATTAGAGTAAAAATTCGATGTAAAATATACTGGAGAAGTGTAAACCAACACAATCCGAAGTTGTGTCCGTCTGGCAACACTTGTGTAAGAGTCACCATGTCCAATAATTCCACAGAAGCTTCGCAGCAGGTGATTGCAGTTATGCAAGTGTTTTACGCGGTTTTCACGTTTACTGGTATTATACTTGGTTTAATCGGAAGTTTGCTCACGCTTCTTGTCCTCTTTGGTGACCAATCTCTAAGAAGTTCAACTCGTCTTTTCCAAAGTGCCCTAGCCCTTGCCGACGCCTTAGTTCTGTTGACCGGCGCTCTACGTTACTACTTCATGACTGCCTTCTACTTGGATCTACGTGAAATGAATTCCATCGCCTGTCGGTGGCACACCTTCTTCACCTACGTTACAAATGACGTAGCAACCTGGACGCTTTGCGCACTTACTATGGAGCGGTGTATCCTTATTACTTGGCCAACGATTGGGTACGGTAGTAGCTCTCACAACACCCTTCTTTTTGGGATTCTTGTTACCGGAGGACTGCTCACTCTCGCTGCCGTAAAGAACGCTGTTCTTCTCTGGCGAGAATGGCACACAAAAGAGCTGAACAGGCGTTGTCAATACCTCCTTCACTTCAACCT
The DNA here is from genome assembly GCA_036023295.1 of Invenusta paracnida. Classification (NCBI taxonomy): domain Eukaryota; kingdom Metazoa; phylum Platyhelminthes; order Proseriata; family Coelogynoporidae; genus Invenusta; species Invenusta paracnida. Next base: position 6,733 of record JAYRBW010124446.1, on the reverse strand, counting down.
TGAGCTGGAGATATTTGAGGGATTTGATCTGGCAATGACGCTTGTAATACCCAGTATCTTAGTGATTGCCTCCTGCCTGGGAATACTCAAGGTTCTTGGCAGACAAGGTGGTACCACATCAGTGGTTTCACCGGCTGAAGAGGGCAACCAGACAGTGCAAAGACAGGCTCAATTAGCCACAAAAGTCATGCTCGTTCTTGGTGTGACCTACCTGGTCACGTCTTTGCCCGGATTCGTCTATCTCATCCTCAGTAACGTTCCAAACTCGCCAGTAGCGCAGATAGAGAGTGCGAGTAGAGTGGACTTGATCTATGAGGGGTTCATGATCCTCCAGCTCACCGCTAACATGTCCCGATTCTACGTGTGCGCCATGTCATCGGGTCATTTCCGGAGAGAGCTTCGTCTGCGTGTCTGCAAGCGATCGACGAATACTGGAGAGTAAAGACCTTTTGATGTCAAATCCTCGCTGCATGTTGTCACGCTTTTAAAACTGCAGAGTACCCTTGAATCTTATGAGGCAATTGGCATCATAAAGGTGCCTGTTAGCATATACCTAGCTACTACAAGACTTTCAACTACACGTGTGAGGAAAATTGATATTAAATACTCACCTTACCTTGTCGGAATAGATATTGCGTATTACGAAATATAACGTTTTAAAAGAATGAAAGCAATTGTCGACAGATGTTTAAATTTAAATTGCAACACTAGTTTTAAGCCAATTTATTTGAAATATTGCACATTATAATTTCATGGAAGTAGTCGAATATATTTGCTAGAACATTCTGAGTGTTCTAACACGATACTGAGTTACTATGTATCAGAATAAACGGGAACACTACAAAAAATAAATTGAAATATAGATTTTCATATTAAATATTTTAGTATATATATTTTTATGCATACGTAAAGATTCCATATCTGCAATATATAAGATAAATATATTTGTTCATTTAGTTTTAAACATGAAATAAATAACATATTAATAATCTTTTATGTATTTAACTAGAAATCGTTTTCATTGAAGGTTATATATAAAACATTTTAATTTAGTCGAGATGTAAAATCCACAATTTTTGTCAGTTATAAATTATTATCAGATGACCTGGAGTAGCCTTAGATGCTTACATAGCGTTTCGCCTAACTATTGTTCCTGCCGCTCACGATTACGTAATACTTTGTGAGTGTAGTTTGTACCGATTTGGCTATTGTAATTGTTTCGTTTGAACTAAAATGATTATCATTATTTAGTGTTAGTTGTGAAGTGAGTTAAGCCAACATGTTTCGATTCATCGAAACTATCTAAGAAGAGCAGCAAGTTTGGGTTGAGCAAAATGCCTGCTACAGGCCGGCACGCACCAGTACAACTACGTCCAGTGTGTCACCGAGTTACTTTTGCGACTAAAAAACAGTGACCAACGAAATAACTGTTTATCATTATGCGGGCGCTATGACCGGGACTCTCAAACAGCTACTTATAGAAATAATTTATATTTTAAAAGTATATTCATTCCTATTTACAGGTTTTTAAATAATTTATGCCTAACAGTTTATAATGTTTTAATTTTAAAATTCCATTTTATATGTATTAAATAAGTGCCTATACCTATTCTCAATTAATAGTCGAAACGAAATTAGACGTAGTACACTAAACGTGTTTAGGCGAAACATGATTAGGCGAAACAGCATTAGGCGAAACAATAATAGCCGAAACAACATTAGGCGAAACAGCAATAGCCGAAACAACATTAGCCGAAACAGCAATAGCCGAAACAATATTAGGCGAAACGAGATGACACTCTTTAGACGGTAATTGGAAGGTTTGTGAAGTTTGGGAAATAAATGACATATTGTGAGTCGGGGTATGACATTAGGTGAAAGTAAATGGACACAGTTAATTACGTGAAATCAGTTGTTATCAAATATAGCATAAATAAAAGACAATGTGTTAAATGCAGTTGTGAAAAAACATGCAACTTTATGTGCATCTTTAAATTATATATTTTTCAATATTCTAAAGTTAATTAAAGCTAGTTTTTGTCAAAACAGATATAACAGATTTTTTAAACGCTTGCTTGCATATTACCCAACTATCATACATATAATATCTGTTTTTGTTGATAAAATGTTAAATTTCAAACATGAGCTTACAAACTTGCATTTTTATTATTTTGAGCAGTGTGTGCAAACTATATTGACATAAACAGC
>JAYRBW010124435.1:0-16667 GCA_036023295.1 Invenusta paracnida | reverse complement strand
CGGAAACGACCTTGACCTAATTAAAATCGGCCAACAGGAAGCCATAGCAGCCTAAACAAAATGCGCGACTCTTATTGACTGAAAAATTTTGGCGCGAAATTCAAAAAGTACTTTACTCGAGTGGGGGGGTCTTTGTTCTCGCGGTCTACCTTCCCTACTACTTCCATAGAGATTTGTAAAAAAATGTTTTTTCTACCTATCCATAGAAAAAAATTACATTCCTTCATTATAGAAAAGTATTATTTCCATACTCAGATTTCTATTGATCCGAGAGAGTGCAGCGATCAGGGATAAATAGATTCTCCTCGTATGGAAAGTGTTACTTTTCTAATTTCATAAAAATAATCATTAACTGTATTTGTTTATTAATAAATAATATTTTACTATGAATTAAGGATTGATTTGAAATCATATGCATTTTTATCTTGGGAAAAATTTGTACAATTTTTGATTTTCGAAGACCTTTTAGAGAAAATGTTTAAGATGATATTTTCAATTCCATTTCTTATAAACTTTATGTCCGAGAAGTTAATTATTATTGCCTATCTCTAACTATTGTCTTGTATTTTAATCTGATACATTAGCTAATTAGGAGAAGAAAAACGAGCTTCTTCAGTTAGTTAACTTTTAACTTTAAATGAACCATCTTTGTTTGTTTATCCATTAATATATATAATTTATTCTATGAATATATCTTTAATTGAGTGTTACCCTGATACGTTATGAAATTCAGTACTTGTAGCACATAGTAATCATGTACTTAGCTTCAAATCACTAAAAAAACATTGTTACCTTACGTTATAATCATTATAAAAAATAAATGTTGTGACTATTTATATTTTGTATGAGTTTGCTATATTTATATACCTATGTATTTCTTCGTAAATATGATTCATTTGATAGAATTAAACATGTTCGAAAATATAGGTTGTTTCAAATGTTTAAGAAAATTCGATGTATTTTATGACATCAAATATACCTGACAAATTTCCCACATAAATTCAATAATGAAATAAAGAGAATGTGTGTAAATGTGCAAAGAGAAAAACTATTTATGACCTTTACATGTTACCAATATCTAATGCAGTTGATTTATACTTATGTTCATATCGTATGTTTATATATGTATATATAGCAAGGTTTATTTCGTTTACATATTTGATTAGGGATATATCAAGAATAAAACTTTTGAGTGAGTTTTGTATATTTACTATAGCTGACCCACATGCTACGAGCGCTGAAATCAATGTCAAAAAAGAGTACACACGCTAACTGTTCTATATACTCCCCTTTATTCATGTTTCACGAAAGATTTCTTCTCTTTTTTGAGGAAATATTCAAGTTTATACCCTACATAACTATAACAGCATTTGTTTATTTTATAATGATTTTTAAACAATGATTCGGTTATTAGAGAATGACGACTGCATATATCTCTCTTTAATATATAAAACATATCTATATATGTGTGTCAGGCATATTGTGTGTCCAGATTTTTTTATAAAATTAGTATTATTAAAACAAATATACTAGTTTGAATAAATAATATTTCCAATGTTATACCTGTGTTTAACATACATAATAATATATGTAAATAGTAATTTATTGCTAATAGTGCATATCAATAGTCTATTTGAAATATAATGCGATATTAAACGCCCCTATGTCTTTTATTGATATCTATATAAAATATAAATTTATTATTTATAGTAAATTTTTCTTGCATATTTGAAAAAATATGTAATAGAAAACTTGTCTATATTATTTGGATAATTCAGAGCTACATTTTTACAGGGTCATTCATAAAAATGTCCTCAAAAATGTTGGTTTAAGGTACAACAAAAAATATATTCGAACTAAAAAGATTCTTACGAATTATATGAACTATTTTGTTAACAAAATACATTATTACTTTATTAGTTAACGAAAAATATAATGCATCTTCTTTCTTATATTTAATGCTATATTTTAATAAATTTTTTAAATTTAAACAGCTCTATTAATGTACGATGCCACTTTTCGTTCTTTTATTCTTATAGACTAATAAAATAAGTGAATGTATAGAAAAAACATCATCACATAAGAAAAACGTCGAACAAGTCACTTTATTTGCTAAACAAAAACAATATTCTACATTGTATCATCATCATATGCTAAATTTAAGTCTCTTCTAAAAATATCGGTCTCAATTCGGGAAATGTGCATTATATGTGAGTAATAACGTTCATGCAAGACAGAAAAATAAAGATGATAAATTTGTAATTTACCAGTGCGTTATTCATAATTAGTTAAATCGAACATTTACTTCATCTCACGACCTACAGGAATTATTTGGTTGTAGAAGATGTGTATCATCCTCTTCATCATTTACTTCATGAAATATATATGCATATATTCTCCAAAATTATATATTCCTCTCTAATTTCCTCTATATTTGTAATAATATTATATCGACAATAGGTTTACTTTTATTGCTACACGTAGTTTTAATATGTAGGTTAAATATTTCGTTTTTTACAACAGTTGAACTAGATATAATGCCTACATATAGCACACTGAGTACAAAATATGAAAAATAAATAAATGAATACTAATATTGTTCAATACTAAATGTAGTATTTAATTATGATAATTAGTCTATCAATTATCGTATTAAATTTAATTATATTTTGTCGAACATAAAACAAATAAATATAAGGTGTCATATTTTCCTGGAGACAATATTCATCGATTTTCATATATGGTCCAATAAAAGCGAATTGAAGACCCTTATAACTGATTTCCTTAATGAAGATGTGAAAATATACATTCAATAAAATTTTATTCGGAATTTGATTGTTTTGCAATGGACTTCTAAATATAGCCTCTTGACAGAAAACTGAAGACAGTAGGTTCCTCTTCATGTTATACAAATTTTGGCCATTGAAAATAATATGTAGTATGTAACAGTATTCATAAGATATATAACAAAGTATAGTACAGCCAACAATATAAATGGAGGCGTTGTAGGATAGATGTATTATTCATTTGGTGTAAAGTTAGGTATTTCTTTTTGTGCACACGATTGCGTGCAAAGGAAGCCATTTTTTTGCTTTTTTGTGGAAAATATAGTGTAACAAATGTGCTGCAGAAATGTATGTAAAGATAGTTATACATATATCGAATTAAGGAAATATTTACATTATTTATTTTTATTAAAAAATAAATTATTATATAAATAGGTTAAAAATAATTTTCATGGAAATGTCATTCCAAACTGTGCTCTTGTCAATTTATAGAATCTGATTTCGTGACTAAACATGAAGACATGAACTCATTTCGTACAAAATATGAAAGTGGTACCTACATAAAAAATCTTTTATCTCAAAATAGTACTGTATATACCTATTATATTTCATTATGCACCAAATTATTTGTCTAACATTCAAATACCCTCGTTATTTTTATAAGAATATGAACTGATTAATAGTTACACATTGTTAAAGACCGTTGTGTATCCACAGGGGACTATCTACAAAATATTTGCATATTGGCCAACTGCTTTACCCAAAACGCTGTGTATCCACAGCCTGTCACCTCAAAGATCTCAGTGCATGGATCAACTTCTTCGTCCAAGGCCTTTTGTATTCACAGCGGGTTACTATAAAGTCGTTCAAGAATCCTGTTCACAGTTAGTCGTAAAAGTCTTTCAGGATCCAGCCTCCTCATCAAAGCGCCTTATGTATCTACAGAGCTAACATATCCACAAAAGGGTCAAAATATCTGTTATCGCTTCATACTATTTTCGATTTCAATCTAACTGTATAATTATGCGTATATTTAGCTGGTGTTGTAAGTAATTATTTAATGTCTAAATTTTTAATAGAACTATATATATATATTGTATTCCTATTTTGTATAACTGTATTTCTACGGTATTTACTTTAATTTTTGGCCTACTCTAGTGAACTTAAAAGTTCTATATTTAGCTAAAAGGACAGTAAATTATGCAAGCTTGCATTTTTACACAATTTTTCTTAGAAATTTGTAAGGGACTTCAATCCAATCTAGCGATCTTGAATATTTTGTTCCCTATCAATGCTTTATTATCTTATTTATCCAATATTATATATATATTATGTGGTTTTATTTCATTAAGTATCTTTGTCCAATGTAACGTTTATTTTATTTAACTTTATTAAAAACTTTAAATATGCATTCCAAACCTGCGTATATTCGTATAAAAGTCGATTTTTTATCTTTTTGAACCTTGGAAGAAAAGAAGACTTTTGTTGGGTATTGTAATATTTTTCGCAGGACGTTTCGTAATATTTGTCAACTGCAAAAGTCTTCTTTTCTTCCTATTCTATATTCCAAATTGGGTATGGCCAAACAACCTCAACGTATATTTTTGAACCTTGTATATAAACTGTACCTATATATGCTGTAAATCTTTACATTACAAACCTGTAAATATTCCAGTAAAACATAACATTTTCGGTTCTATTGATCCTTTTATATAACTGAATTTAAAAAATATATATTAATTAAACTACATATCACGATATTTTTGTAAAGATATATAGGTGTATCTATTCATAAGTTCTATTTGTACATTCTGTCTAACAACTGTTTTTAAAAAATAAAACGTTCTATTATTTATAAATAATATATTTACATATTTATATATATAATGATAATGTACTGATATATTTACTTTTATGTCATTTATTTTTCTATTTTAGGGTGAAATATGTAAAGGGTTATGTAGACAGATAGTGTCCCTATTGCGCTGTTAGTATTACAGTAATTCATGGTAGCACTCACAAAGACAAGTCGGCCTAAGCTTGTGTATCACAATTTTTAGTTTCTATCCAGATGCTATATTTAGAAGTCCTTGGTTTTGCCTATATTATAACCAACATTCAAAAAGTTAATTACCATCAGCTTATAGAACACCTTGTATACGAGATAAGAAAAATAGTAAATTAAAATGCAAACTTTATTTTGATTGTAATATTACATTTTCTAAAGTAGCTAAGTAAATGAAATTTATAAAAAAGTAAATAAATTCCTTTGTATTTAATATTTTATTTATTTTACAGACTGTGTGTGAACCGGTTAAACAATAGAACTATATTTTAACTTTATAAAATATATTTCTATATGTTACATTTTATTCGTATAACATAAGCGAGTATCGAAAGATTAACTATATAATATTATCTTGGAAATTCGTTATATAGATGTGTATGTGTGTGCTAGGGTTTAAACATAATTTTAGATATAATAGCTTACCTTTAGATAGAACTTTTAATTAGTTTCTACAATCGATTATAATTAATCAAATCGAATGTTTCACTTATAGACTATGGCATTAACGTTTCTTAAAAGCTGAAATATAAATGTAGTTTATCTGGCTTTGTAATAAAATTTCTGTTATTTACTTTTCTAGTCATTAACATCATTCACATCTTAACAAAAGGCAAATGCTATATTTTATATATATGGTTATGTGAAGATATATTCAAGCATACATTTGAATGCAATAAACAATAAATAGGTAAAAACTTGCATTCTGAAGCTCATATAATTTAATTTAAATCATATTTATATAAATATGGTTATAAATTTAGATTAATTTATTTTATAAAACTTTAATATTAATACAAGTTTTTTATGTATTTTAAAACGGTAAATTTCATACACCATGATAGTTTGATATCATATTCGTTTACTTAAAAAATGAACAACTTTAGTCATGTTGCTCTTAATAATACACTAACCTCCAGTGCCAACAATATGATCAAAGGATTGTTGATATTTTTATAATTGTATTTAAATGCACTTAGTAGGCTTTCAATGACTATTGGCAATAAAATATAGTGCCTGTTCAGAATACCATTCAAGATACTTTCTTATATAGTAAATATATGTATTTCATGATACTGAAACCTTAGATGTATGTTGATATATATATATATAACTATAGATATGCATGTATTTTAATGATAGATGAACTAAAGCTAATTTAAGATATTCAACAAAATTATTGATCTGGTATATTCTCTTTATTTATTTTATCCATATAACTGTTTACAGTTATACGTGCATACATTAAAAATATTTATAAAATATAAATGTATGATACACTTACTACTATTTAAAAACTTATCATTGTATTTTAACTTTTTTTTACCGATTATTACTATAGATATGCATTCAAAGATTAATTTAAGACAAAAAACCATTTCTGAATACATGTTCTTAAATTTACTATACATCAATGGAAAATGTCGTACAATGATAATTCTACATATTATTACGCATATTATATTGTCTTCAAATTAATAATTTAGGTACATAATATAGTCAATGAATTATTTCTATTCGATTATTTCTATTTAAAACAATACATGTAGCTTTTATTATATGTAAACCTACTCACTTTGAAGAATGTTTTGTCTATTAATAATTTAAAATATATTTGACTAATTTATTATTTTCCATTCTCAGAGCAAATGTCAAGAAAACTAAAAGTAAAATGTAGGCTGTAACAAATTGATGTGATTCCCGCAGAATAATGTAAATAAATGTTGGCATTCGTTATGACAATATCTAACAATCTGGACAATGATAATATCTGATTCATAAAATGTACGCATTTATTATATTTACACAAACAGTTACAAATGTTTTTTTTAATGATTAAAATAATACTATTTTCAATTGTAATCAATTCTTCGGGTTTTTTAAGTATTTATATTACTTAAATAAATAAAATATCTATGTAGTTAATTATTTAAACATTACATATCATATAATCATTCAACTTTTTGAGCTCAAAATTATTCAATTTTCAATATATTTAATGTTATTTAAATTATCAAGAGAAATTAGCAAACCGATATTTCGATATGTTTATTCTACAATCTTTATAAATATAGCTGATTGGAAAAAACATAATTCTACACCGGGAATTGGTGAAAACGTGTCAATGTTCATTTCATTGATGAATTAATGGATGCTCCTAACTTCTATCATTAATTTTTGTGTCAATTTTTACCAAATTTATTGATAAAACGGTAGCATAGTTTTTGTTTGTTTACTAAATTTAAAAGAAAACGGATTTTTTTAAACAAAACTTTAAAATGAAGTGAGTAAAATTTATAAAGCAAAATTATATCAAAATTGCTAATTAAAATTATAAAAGAATTATACACAACACGAAGATTAAATTATTATTCAAACTATTGACATTATTATTCACAACGCGCATTGACAAAAAATAATATCCAATTTAAAGTAAAGTTTAATAAATAAATATTGAATACTGTTATTAATTTTAACAATTATAATAATATGTTTATATTTTGAGAACAGTAAAGCACTGGAAATTGAAATCTAGGGAATATGCAAATAATTAGTTTTACAATAAATATAAAATTAATAATATAATAGTAAACATACAGTAAAACAGTCGTGCAATAATAATATGGAAACAGTGCTCAAATCGTCAATCAAATTCAAAATTCAAAATTTAAAGATTATTATTTATTAGTAAGAAGTGTAAGATATGAAAACTACTTCAAATGTACTGTAGAGTTTGAGGGTGACTTTGATAATGATTTACGTAATTGCGCCGCAGGAATTAATTAATTTCGTGAATTACTTTTGTCTTTCAATCTGTTTAAATTTCTAGAGTTTTTGGTTTGGATTTTGCGCCTTATAATCTAAAGAATCTTGAAGAACTGTAACTGGGGTGTTTGGAAAATACATTGTTTTCAGAAAAAAATGAAATTCTTTCTAGTTGATTTACTTCTCTTTGGTTGATTCCAAGCATTAAGGAAGAAGCATATTCAATTATTCTACGAATTGTACCTAACGTTATAGTATATTGGCAAAAGTTGGTTAGTATTAAGAACAGGTTTTGGAGTGCATATACAAATATTTACTTCGGATTATTTTTTTAAATTTAAAATGTGTGATGATTAATTAATTTTGTATTAAAAGAAAGACCAAGAATTTTAATATAATTTCTATTTCTTGTGTCATTTTCCAAATAGTTAATACTTGTATCTTAGATATTTAAAGTTCTATGCAAAACTTTTACAATTGGCTTATTTATGTACAGGTTTATTTTTTATCTAAAATTTCCAAGGGAGATAGAATACATTTAGAGGCATCCGTATATTTTATTAAAGTAGTATTGTTAAGTGGGAACATCAAGTAAATTAGACAAATTAAAAATAATATTTTTGTGTAAGTTATAACAAATGTATAGGCTTTTTTACATATAATTGAGAGCACTTTAAAAGGATCTGCACATTTATATTAATAAATAGTATTCTACATATATATTAATGGTTAATAATTGTATCATTTGATACAAAATCGTAGTAGTCAAATCATATAGCCAATTGATATATTTTTTATGATCCAAATATGCGTCTACACATTGGATTTATAATAATATTTATAAGTACCTATATACAATTGAATAATTTATTCTAAAATCTTCTTAAAAGAATATACCTATTTATAAAATTAAATTCAACAACAGAATGCATTTCATGCCTCACCAACATCACAATAATACATAATGCTCTTATTATCAATTATTTACAATTCATTTATTTTTGTATCTAAGTCAGATAAAGCTAATTAGTAGATTGAAATTAAGCTCAAAAATAGGAAAATGCAATGCAACAATAAATATAATTTATGTAAAGTGCTTAAAAATTAAAATTAACATTTACAATAAAAAGAGTTTCACATTAAATAGTGCGTATTTTCAATAGTACTGATTTTAAATAATTATAGAAAGATTATGTTATCTAATTGTAAGTAGTTATTCATATTCAATATTTGTTAAATTGTACTGTAAGTTGCTAAATTGTTCGGAATATAGAAAACAATGTGACATGTATACGGTTAAATACACGAAGAAACTTTTACATTTGTTCCTGTTCATCTCATCGTCTCATTTTACAAAGGAAATATGCCTGTTATTCTACAGAATTGATGTGAAATATCATATCAATCTAAAAGGAAATGTCACATATAATTCCTAAATGACCTAAGTGATATAAATGAATACAAACTTTGAAAATTGCATTGTAGTAAATTTTAACTACATTCTAAAATAGAAATATTTTAACAAGGAACTTTTAGTTAGCTATTTTAACGATAAATATATGTATATATATAAACATACGTATATATTTTTATTGTATATATAATATCTAAATAAATTGGATACGTTATATATTTTTTTTATATATTAACTATCTATAATTAATTGAGGTAATTCATATATTTATTTTTATTATTTATTATGTAAATAACTTAACTATTTCATTTCCAGTTATTTTAGTTAAATATTTAGTATCATTGAAACCATGCGTATTTAATTATGTAAAAGTATGTATACATGGATAACTAATTTGTATAAAGTGATTAAATGAAAATAAGATATATTTTATATATATTGTCCTGAATTGTACTAAATAGTTTGTGTACTAAAAGGTTATCAATATTTTTATGTATTTAAAAAATGAATAGTATATTGAACCATTCTCTAGAAAATGTAATATTTAAATACAATAATTTTATTATTAACAGAAATGTACTAACAGTTAAAACAATAAGTATTAATCTTTTTTAATGGTTTCAAGTAGGTATTATTGGCAAATTTAAAACAAATTGTACATTTAAATAATTTTGCTATAAAATTTCTAGCTTTTAAATTCTGTTCAGATTTTTTTTTTTTTCAAAGTTCATAGAAAACAAATTTGCATATTATCTACTATTTAGTTTTATATATGTCGCTTCATATAAATGTTATTAAATAAATGTTTAAATACCTATATTAATTATCTTCTTCTAATTTGTCTGTTCAAAATTATTTATTTAAATGTAAGACTTATAAATTAAAAATTTGAAAAGAAAGGAATGAGTATGCTTTGAAAACGATATAAATCAATTTGTATGTTTATATACTTCTCGTGCGCACTATATTTCTTTTATGTTATGTGCCTATGTGTTATACGTATGTTTGAATGATCTTTCACTTAAGCCTGATGTATGCATGTTATGATTTTAAAATTAAATAGAAAATATCTATATGTATCTATTAATATATTCAGTATTTTGTAACAACAAATCAAATTCGTTTATACTCACAATTTCAACCGAATTCACGGAAACACACTGGACAGCTGAGCGTGAGAAACAACAATTTACTAATGGAATCAATCAATCGTATTAGTGATGCTTGCGTAAAATATTTTAATCAAATTACAGTAAACAATTTTTCATAAATTTCAATTAATACAACAGACCAAACTTGATGACTTCTCGGCTCGCAGTTTATTCAACTGTTTTTATGCGCATAGGAAAACTAAGAGCGTCCGTATTTAAAAGAGGATCCAAGCTGTTCGGAACAACTACAAGATGAGACGAAAATTCTCCGACAAAAAGTTCAAGCACTAAAAATCATCATTAATCTGAGGTAAGCCACTAGTGTTGTTGTTATAAATCAGAAATTTCCCGTGCAACACATTGCATTTATCACGTCGTCGTCCTGTGTAGGGAGGATACTTGTCCTTTTATATATTTCAATGGAGGAGCAAGGAAAACATCGGCCAACCATAGAGTATAGCTGTGTCAGGGGCAAATGGTACGGTGGAAGGGCGCGGAGATAAGTTTGGAAGAAATCAGAAAACACAGATACTACTAGAGGAAGAAAAGTGAAACAGTGGATTGGGACAAGGATGATGGGATATCGCGAGAGAGCAGAACAAGACAATAATAGGAGGAAATCAGTATCTCAGTGGTACATAGCTCGCTTGTCTCATAAAGCAGTTTCAGCAGTAAGTTGGTAGACATTGGCTGTTGGATGACATGAAAAGGGACGAATACCCACTTTTTATGAGTTGTCGATCGCTTGTTCACGGACGGCAGTTTAACAACAGAGCCCTCTTCCGATCTTATATTTAGTAGTCGTAGTGGTTTGCTTCCACAGATGTACCAGCTTCGTTACCGTACGTATGGCCTGTATAAAACCACCGCATCTCGTACCGACAATATCATGACTCTTAAATGTTGACGACAACTATGTGGGTCGTGGATAAAATGTTGCGTAGTAGATCTCAGTGTCAATAGAGTCAAATGACTGTGACGCTTGCGCGCGCAAAATAGTTTCCGATCTTTAGTTGGTCTAACTGTAACTGCTGCAGTGTAAGGGTGGAGCGAAAAACATTTTTAAAAAGTAGCATGCTGTTACTTTCTGGGAGGATAATATTCCCTGTCCGTCGTAATTCGTACCGCTTTAAATTAGAATTAGAGATCAATATTGTCGCAATCTAAAATCCGTTTACTTTTTTCACCCTTTTTATACAGCCAACTTACTGATCTTTTGTATGTGTCGATTTCTAGATTTTCGATATGACGTATACAACTCACAAATTTTACTTTCTCTCCTTTCTTTTTAATACAAGATTGTTTCTATCTATCTTGTCGCAAATTTAAGCCAGTTTTATGAGCTTAATTCTGCGCCACCACTGCGACATACTTTAGCATTCTTTATATTGGACCTCAGGATGCCACGTCAAAAAAAATCAGACAAATAAACTAGAATAAATCTGGGTGAGATAAAGTTGACAGAGAAAACTTACTTTCCAATGAAAATATATCCTAATTATACTCTCATGGATATAATGTTTACGGATGTTTTCATTTACTAGTATGTGGTCATCGTTCCAACATTATATTTTATTAATGACTAACTCTATTATTGCAAACAAAAATGATCTCTTGCAATAGTTATTAATTAAATATAATATGTAACTTGCTAAATATTTAATTATGCAAATTAATTTTTATAAATCGTTAATGTTACTGAAAAATGCTATTTAAGTTTCTAAATATAATTCAAATGCACAGATGAATAAAATGCTGGAATAGAAATAAAATAATATTGGCCGAATTAAAATAATTTTGGAAACTGATGAATAAGGTAAGATGTAACTGATATGTGTGTACGTCAATGACTAAATCCATAGATATGTGCAGTCAAATGACAGAAAGAAATCGCTTAGTATTGGTAATCGTCTATTTTTTATTTATCCTTTTTACATATCTCATTACTATCTCAAAACAGAAGCGATAACTGAAATTACATTCAATTTCATTTGAAAAACGGGGTATAGATACATATATGGATAAAAGTTTGAATATACACTATATACTATACTACACTACACTACACTACACTACACTACACTACACTACACTAGACATATCGAAGAGTTATCCGGAGAATGATTTGAAAGTTATAATACGGATGTCAATTTCTGTTCAGTAGAGCTTGTTGCCTACTAAAAGTTGGGGGTAGGAGAGGCGTTTCAATGAGTTATTCAGAGCGGCCATCCGGTCCATTAATTTAGAGCGGATACACTGGCTCCAAGATTTCTATGAACTGGGCGGAGTAGACAATTCATACGCCCTATCTCATACATTGTTCATAATTTTAGCCAGTTAGAGTATATAGGATAAAGCACGCTGTAAGAGTACCTAAGTGACCCAGGTGTGGCATTAAATGCCTAAGCAGACAATAAAATCGCGGTTGTCGACCGACTTCGTGCTTACCTGGCTTAGGTACTGGTTAACTGTAGCGAGAGGGGAAGTAGTCTAAAAGCCCTCAATTTCGATCCATATCAGTCGACAGTTCTCCCCAACTTCTTTTCTTAATACCGACCGTGAATGGATCATCGTTTCAATTTACGAGAGGACTTTCAAATATCTGTATATATACGTCAGAATTTTAGATATAGGAGAAACAATTGGAAGACTTTTTTGGAATAGAGAGTTACAATTTTTTGGTTCCCGTTTTATGATAGCTACATGGAGACATAAGTAACTACTTGAAGTACCTAATGTAAATTTGAGATGTTAAATTTCACTTGATCAATGTACAAGCAAATGATATAGATCTATACCTTTACCTATATCATCAAAACTAGGTACAGTAGTATACCTACCTATATATAATGTATGTAGATCAGTTTTAGACAACTCAGATAACTGCATTATACGACTACTATACCCTTGTAGTAACCATTTATATGTATATATTTACCTGCATTAAGAGAGCAGATGATGAGGTAAAAAATCACTTCAATATGAGTATAGTTCTGGATCACCTTTGCAAGAATTTATCACCATATTTATACATAGGTGTGTGTTGGTGTGTCTGTGTATGTACACCTACAATTACAGCTATGCATGATATGTTGAGAAGTCATCTACAAGAATCAATAAGTATTTCATTGAGTCCTTTAAAATTAAATCTAAGCATTTAGAATAATTAATTTATAATTTTATTCATTAAACACTAGAGTGGAGTAGGGGTGTGTTATTTAATAAGAATATTAGGTACTTACATTATGACAAAAATGTTATGATAATGAAATAATCAATAAAATAGCGAAATGACTGCATTTAAGCTACATTATTATAAGCTGTATAATGTGAAATTTATAGCAAAAAACCTATGGCAAAAAATTAAATACATATATTATGTTAGGCTACATCGGTGCCAGACTTGGTTCCATTGTTAATTAAAATTTACATAGTCGAATATTTTGATGCCCATAAACATTAAGTATGTATATGTATTTCTAATTATTTAATTTATTAAAAATTAATTTTAATAATGAAACTTTTAATTTTAGTAAGAAAAATATATTTTAGTGATCAGATTATAAATTTTGTATTAAATTGAGTAATTATGATACATTTATAAACAATTATTTTTGTTGTTTTAAATAAACAAATTACAGAATGATATAAGTAAATAAGGTATACTATATACCTAAACATGAAAGAAATTGAAAAGGTAAAACAAGTTTAATATACTAAAAACACATATGGATCAGAACAAAGATGACTAAGAATACTTCCATTTCCTCTTTGTGTATTCAGCAAAATCCTAGTGGTCTTTTTATAGACAATATTGACCACATAACTTTAAATGAAAGATGGCTAACTGTATGGTATCATTATTTCTTGATAAACATATATATGGAAAAATAACCCCAAAATATTGGAACTGGGAAAACGATACTTTCTAATTATTAACTGAAATGTGTCCGAAAATCTGAATATTGCATGAATTTAGTGTCAATTTAGTATCAAGCGAATCGAGAATGGAGATACATTGTTACCAAAAAATTATTCTCACATTCAGGCATAAGTAGCACATATAACATGAGGACTATATCAAATAATAGAACCTTCAGGGTATCAATTTGTTGAGTGGGCAGAAATCCAATCTTCAAAACGAAGGAATAATTTTGCTTATTCCTCACAGACATAACTATCAAGTAAAGTTAGCGCAAATTTTTAAAATATCTATTGAGGAAGCAGAAGAAAAAATGTTTTATATCACTTATAACATTTTCTTTCAAGTTTATAAATTTTTTTTTTTTTCAATACCTATTATCTTTTTGAAAATATCTCCTATTATACATAGATATTCACACATATTTATATATTTAAAATTATATTTCTTTTTCCTTTTATAAATTTAATAATATGACAGTTCAAATTATTACATTGCGAACACACAGCGAAAACTGTAATAATAAGTCCATTTAATTTATTCTCTATGCATAATTTAAATATTCATTGAAATAATAAATGCTATCAATTTTACTTCAATGAATTAATTATTTAGTATATCTTATATTTATTGATTTAACTAAATTCAGAATCTGACAAAATATTCACAGATTCAATAAACTAATGAAGACATTACATGTGTTTTAATAAATATAAATCATTAATATAACTGCTCTACTATAAATATGTATTTTATCAAATTAAGCATTTTTGATTTATTATTTATAACATTATAAAAATAAAATTTGTGCTGTTACTACATAAAAATAATATTAATTAAGATAAACTTCACTTTCGAAATTAATTTGTTAAAGTATAAACCTACGAATGAATAGGAAAATTAAAATAAGAAATAAGTTCAGCTATCTTGAGAAAGGAACAAAATATTTAACCGAAGTTCAATAGCTTAAGACCATAAAAATAAACACTATTTTATATTTTACTCTTAGATACATAGGATGAAATAAAAAGAATGTTGACCTACCTACTGATCTGGTAAACGTCCAAAAGTAATTTTTGTAAATTCTGATAAATTTATTCAATTAACTTGACATTTTTTAATGTATTAGCTTTAATTAATAGTAGGTATATACAAGCAAAAATTAAAGAATCCTCGTTTTTCATGATCAAAATATCAAAAATATCTTAGATTCGCTTATTGTAGAATACCGAAAAGCTTTTAATCATTAAATCTAGACAAAGCCAGGTTAAAGTATATAGGTCACATACTAGCACGTCGGATATGTCTTTCCCTTTCGATGAAAAAATGGTTTATAAACATGTGACCATAGTTATGTTGTACACGATATATTAAACATATTTATCTGAATGAATGTTTGAGTTGGAAACATCTTTTCTAGGTTCTTCACCTCAGATTGGGACTGTAATTTTTCTATTAAATATGTAATTTAGAATATTACAATAAAATAATATTGGCACAGTTTTGTCGCGTTTATTTCTATAAAAATTTGTTAACAGTAAATATAATTATTCAATAAATAAAACTGATATAATACTTATATATCATAAAACTATAACTGAATAGAATAACAAAGTTTTTTGGTGGGTTTTCAAAATTAAATTTTTCTAAAAAGGTCAAGACGCACGTTGTCGTTTAAATGCCAAGACAGAGTAGTTCAGTTAACTTCAGGAATAGAAACATGAAATCTTCAACAAAAAGTTTTACGGGAAAATAGATAGGATGCCAGAACAAAGATACCCTGCTCAACATTTCATATTGTATGTATTTCTTTTTTATAAATTAAATAGACAAATCCTACTAAAAATTCTATTTCATTTATTTATTATAAATTATCACGGAACCCAGCTCAAATTTGTTGTTGTATTTATGATGAATTATTGATCACAGTTTTGGGGCACCCCTGCTGAAAATTTAATTTAATTGTTTTGTTTATTTAGTACTCAAATTTATTGGGCTTTCGGGTTTTCCTAATCTCTATATTGAAAAATATATTTCGTGACAACATTGTACGAATATCTAATGTGTAATGAGGTTTTCTTTTAATGACATTATGCTTTATTACTCTCCCTACCTGCAAATCTATGATCGAAGGGTTTAGTTTCTCATGAATATGATATATTTAGAAATATTATTAGAGTCTATAATATTTTACCTACTTAAATAACTATATGAATTCTTACGATCTATAATGTAAATGTTACCTTCTATCTTGTAACACTATCTTATCGTTTTTAACAAGCCATTTAGAAACAATATTATTTTCATTCCTAAAAATATTAAAATATTTGCTTTTCTTTTAATACTTTTTACACATTATTTACTCTATTTTATTTCATTTTTAATTTGGTTTTACCAAGTTGATGCATTATCATGTATTTCATACGACTGAACTATTTGGCTGAAAAGCGACAATCTCAAGACAGTATTAACCATAGAGTATGGTATTAACCATAGAGATAAGAGAGTATAGAGATGACACGCTTATGATGACTCATCCTAATTTCATACACACTCAGGGAAA
>JAYRBW010124424.1:0-16667 GCA_036023295.1 Invenusta paracnida | reverse complement strand
AAACCCGAGGAAGGTTTTGTCGGATCGGGGGCCCACACCACTGTCCGAGCCAGAGGCCCGTGACGGTGCAAGCCGGGGTAGGGATACTTTGGTCGACCCAGTGGGGCGTTCCCGGCGCTCCACGAGAAGGAAGTAATCCATGGGTCGGGTTGGTGCTGCTCTCGTTGGTGGCAGTGATAGGCGAGCTCTCTTTGGTGGCAGGAGCTGCTGAATACGTTTTGTTGGGGCTTCTTGGCGCTTTGAATGGATGTATTTCACTATATAAGCATCCATAAATTGACGAAAGGTGAGTAGCTTTGTTTTGGAAGGGAGTGGCCGTGGAGTTGATGCATGGTAAATCTTGAAACCATTGAGTAGCATTCTTTGTAAGAAGTTGATCTAAGTAATTACTGTATGATATAAATATGCATACCTATGTTTGGAATAAACGACTACACTGA
The DNA here is from genome assembly GCA_036023295.1 of Invenusta paracnida. Taxonomy (NCBI): domain Eukaryota; kingdom Metazoa; phylum Platyhelminthes; order Proseriata; family Coelogynoporidae; genus Invenusta; species Invenusta paracnida. The sequence goes on along the minus strand of JAYRBW010124424.1, from coordinate 16,227 downwards.
TTTTAGTACTTATTTATTTTATGTAATAATTCACGGACTACAATGATATATTGTTTAATGCATGACTTATAAAATACATTTAATATATATTACGTCTTCAAACAAATTATAACAGATATCTGATTTTCATAAAACACATGCTTAATCATTTTTGCAATGAAATTTATTAAACTTCATGAACATTTTCTACACAATTATGATATTTAAAAATTATATAAGGGCCTAATGAACACCTTATATGTGAGATGTCTCTACATATACCGGGAACATCTCACTTTGCCTTATATCATCTTGCCTAGTCGACGCTGTCTCATTTCGCCTTATCTCACTTTGCCTTATCTCATCTTGCCTTATGGACCCTGTCTCAATTCGCCTTAAAACAACATTTTAAACATATTCAAATTAACAAATAAAGAAAAATGATTCTCATACATTAATAAGGAATTAAGATTATTATTAAAAGTATTATGAATACACAAATAAATACACAAATAAATACTATATACTATATAAGATATAGTCCCATCCATGTAAATGGTGTCGGCTTCACAGATGTTGTGTCATAGAAAAAATTAGTATTTTATCTTCAATGCCATCATTTACAAATAAATAATCTCGTACGTCTAGAGTTTGTACCCACTCTCCAGCGATTTCTACCTCGGCGTGTCGATGTGGTAGATTCGTAGTCGTTTTGTGCGGGATCTGTACATAGCAGCTAGATATTTAGAAAATGAGAGAAGTTCGTCTAGAACAGCTTCATCTGTCAAATCCATTTCTGCAAACGCATCACTATATACTCGTTTCATCGGCTGAAAAGGGTTATTTGTAGCTGAAGTCTTGGCAAATTATACAGCCTTCTTAATTTCTATCGCTGTGTCCTCTAGTGGGTGGGTGTGTTCATTTTGGGAAGAAACTAAATCACCTTCTTGGGTGACAACGGAGCAGTGGCATTTCTTGTATTTCCAATATTTTTTCCTATTTCTGTCATTAATAATTCGAAATTGGTAACCATGCAGATGTAAAATGTCACCACCAGCTCTTACAGATTTTATAAAATTCATTTGTCAACAACTCAGTCTGCACAGTGCACATTTATACTACAAATCTTAATAGATTTGATGAATTTCATTTACGTGCGTACATGAAGGCAGAATGAAACAGCAGTATAAATCAGAAAGAGACTAGACTGCAACCAATGTGATTACGCAATCGGATTAAGTTATAATAATGGTAAGGCAATGTAAGATAAGACGAAGTGAGATGTACCCTTATATGTATATATATACACCATATAAAAGTGAATTAATGTTTTTTATTAACTAGGGAGCTTTTTTTTGTAGTGTCTCGGAAAGTTCATTCAGCTCAATTTGAAATAGAGCTACCTATTTTACCGAATGGAATATTCATTTCCATAGTGGCATTATTATACACCAGAGGAAATACTTATTATACTGTTTTGATCTCAAAAAGTGAACCTTATCTAGAGACTACATGTAAATGTATGTACTCCCCTATATCTGTAGTTATTGTTTTTTAATATAGATATAACTAACATATCAACAGTGTTTGGTTCATCAAAATTTGGCGAAAATGCTAAAATGCTAATTTTAATTGCTAATTTCTAAACAGTGCGATTTAGTATATGTTATATTTCAAATGATAATATTATTAACATTATGCACAAAATCCCATCTGATTTCTATAATACATCAGGTATACTGCAAATATTGCACTTATCATTAAGAAATTGATTTAATTTATCCTGTTCTAAGATTCAAACATACATTAAGTACATCATGAAAAATAACTGAATAATTTTTGCTTATTCATATGAAGTATAAATTTGACTAAATTTATGTAACGTATAATGTTTGGTTTCTAATTTGGTTTTTGATAAATGATATTTAACTTACCTACATATTCAACTGACTTATGTTACATATATATAGTTTAATGAAATGAATTGTTTAGTTACTTACATTTACTTAATTTTAGAAAATCGATTTGCTCTACTGTATATAAATGTCATTAATATCAGTGGAAATAAAAAAAATTAAAAATTAAATTTTACTATTGCGTATATCAACAATGTATGTACATTTTAAATTATGATTTGAAAATATAGAAATGCATACAATTAATATAATAATCCCTTGGCTGAGTCAGCTCTATTTAAGGCAATATAAACCAAAAGTAATTACAAATCAATGTTAATAAATGTAAATGGTCCACTTTAAAAAATAAATACAAATTAACAGAACCATACAATTTAATTTTTATAACAATTCGGATACACCATGTAATAAAATGGTATTTTAAAAATTGAAATTATTGGAATAGCATTCACCAAATTGTATGCATTGCTGCATCGTATATGTGGACTAGTCGATGTGTATTCAAATGTAAAATTTAAAATTAAAGTTAAAGTTTTATTATTTGAGGACTTCGCCTTTTTTGTATAGCCAATCTTACTAAATGTGTATGGGTTTTTCTTAATTTCTGGATGTACATATATATTTTCTGTATCTTTTATTCTGTATATTCGAAAATAGTTATCACTGTTTTCCAATCCTACACAAAGCTGTGTCATCGAATGCTTTTCTGGAAAAAGAGAGCTGAGTACGAAGAGTACAAACTTCAGATTCACATTCCTTTGCACAACATTTCCATTGTACTTAACGATACCAAAACGTCTAGTAAGCAAAATCAATCTAACCTTTCTATAAACTTGTTTATGCATTTTTAATATTGCGTTCAGTGAATCATACAAATCGTAGATTAAAAATGATACGAGTTGTCACTATGTAAGTTGTGTTAAAAGGTTAATGTTTTATTCATTTTTCCACCTATAAAATTATTATAAATGTTGCTTTAAAAAGTGTGAAATACAAATTCAAAAAGCAACCTTCATCTTACTTTTGCGTGACACCTTACTATAATTTGTAGAACATGTTGATGGGAATTGATTGTTTTACTTAAACAGTCGTATGCAGCACTAACATTAATCGACTTAGGCATTTCACCTAATTTAATGAAGTCTAAAATGTCGGGCAACAATTGACCATTTTCATAAAAAATTACAGCGTTATTAGAAAACATGTGAACTAAGTAATGTACTTTTTTGAGTGACAGGTGTTTGTATTAGTCTATCATAAAAATCATGATTGATATCTATTGTCAATGATAAATAATAATATTTCCTAACAAATTAATATATTTTATATTTTGAATTTATTTTTGAAGAATAATTTTGATTAATTATACAATACGGTAACATTTGTACTCCAAAAAAATAGCATCAGAATTTAGCATTGTTTGAGCCGTTGTTACCAGATGTAGGTATTAATACTAATGATAATAATCCTATATTCATAATATTATACTGTTTGAGTGGATTCTAATTTGTATAAAGCTTAATGCTCAGACCAGTATTATTTGTGAGGTGCTTGGAAATAAAATGTACATAAAGTCACTTTGTTAAAATGTGTATTTATTTACCTTTTTAAAAAGTGGTCAGTTTTAATTGAAATTGTTTGTGTTTTTGTTGTTCTTGTCATTAGTATTAAAAAAAAACCATAATTACAACAATTAAACCTATTAAAATAATATCAAGGGCAACATACTAAACTGATATTAAATAAACGGGTTTTAGAAATTGCTGAAATAGATATTATAAATGCGACAATACTTATTTGGTTATATATGTATTATAGTTATAATACTAATTGAAAATGTTAATATTATACACATCACAAAATTCAACGTATACAAGGGCAAAAGGTTTTAAAATTTATAAAAACTTAAATTCAGAAAAAATTGCAATATGGTTGATTTTTACATTTCAAGTAAACTATAAATAGTTTGACATAATACGTTTGTATTAATAATGTATTTATTTTAATGTAATAATGTCATTTAATGTAATAATTTGTAATAATTTGTAATAATGTATTTGTTTTATTACATGTGTTCAATGAGAAATGAGTTACTAATTGTATGTCATTAATTACTTATCAACGAATGAATGAACGATTTTCTTTGTCATTATTTAGCTAATATCACTCATGTACTGGATAGAAATATTTTCGAATTCTATACATTTCATGTCGAAGGAAAACCTAAAAGTCATACATCATTTTTGACTGTTTCGGAAGACATACATATTATTGATAATATGTGCAGACGTAAGCAATCTTTTTTTCGTTTTGTACTAATTTCTTCTCATATATGCATGAATATCAAATTATTATCTAAAAAAACAAGTGGCATGATAAAATGAGAAATGTCATTAATTTTTTTTAATACAAATTTGCAAGGATATAAAATATAAGGTAATTTAGAAAATAGAGTTAATGAATGGTAGTTTTCAGATGTTTAAATATCATTTCAGGCTCACTCGTTACATTTTGCTGAATATGTTTCATTCGGCTGTTCACCTATGAAGCACTTAGTTAAATAGGTTTTCCTGTCTGACTGTAATAGGGAATTTCTTTTCCAACAACATCTGTGTCTATAGCTATTAAGCGAGTTTCGTCGTGATCATCACTATCCATGCTGATTTAATAACATGCAAAAATCGGATGTGAAAATATTGGAAGCTTTAGGTTACTAGTATCAAAACTGACATCGCTGTATGTTTAATGTTGCCTGATATTATAATGACTGTAAAAAGGTGATATTAATCAAGTTATGTTCTGTTCAACTACTATTATGCACTCCAGATCATCAAACAAATAGTTTTGCTAACAAGGTAAAGGGTACTCGTGAACCTAGTTTGAACGAAACACTGAAACGACATGTGTTTTTTATGTGTGGATATATAATGGAGGGAGTTGGAACAGGACAGATGTTGTTTTCTTCTATCTTTTTACAAGTGTAAAACTGCACGCAGATATTTCCTATAATTTGAGGATATCTTCTGATATATCAGCCGAACCGAATGAAAGAGATATGTTGTTTTATGGTAGCATTCTATTCAATGGTTTCGTTAACATAAAAAAAACATACAGCTTAGTATTATAGATCTCTCTATATACAATCTTTAAGTACATTGTAAAATTTATTAAAAACAAACCTGTACTTTTAAAACAAAACAAACCATATAATGAATACGTTTTATTTCAAGATTATATTATCTTAATTGGGCAGTGAAAATTATATCACTATTTTTTGTATAACCAATGTTTTTAATAGCTATCAATGTTTCTCTGGAATACAGACACAAATGCTTACGAGTATTATATTGGAGAAAACATGAAAAAGATCCATACATTAAATATACTATTTCAATATATGATTCTTCTGAAGACTGGCATAAAAATTATTCTGTCACTTGGCCAAGTGAATGTAAGTTTTTAAAGTTAAATTAATCATTGCACTATAGATAAATTGCATTACTGATCCATATTCTATTATTGAAATATAAGTTTGGTCATGTCCACATTGGACTACTAAACGTATTGAATAGCGTAGGTGATTTCGATTAATACTCTTTAATTACTATCAAACATTTTTGTCAACCATGCAAGTATTCATTTATCGCATGCATCAAAGCTTTATGTATCATGGATGTATCAAACACTAAAAGTAAAATGTTCTGAACATATATGATATCTAGTAAAAGGGTGCAGTTATAAAACATATTCAAGATTGATTAAATATAGAAACAGTAGTGTAACACACTGTTAGGAAAAATAGTTACACAATAGACTGAGGCAGACATTTGGTAAGTTTGAAGTATAGTATTAAGTTCAACTAAATAGAGATATGATAAGCAGTAAATAGAACTGAGAGTAAATGTAATTATGCGTACGTATAATGCATTTGTATTTGTGAAATATGATTATGAAAAAAGAACAACCCGAGAAGTACAAATAGAAAGCTATCATAAAACGTGTTATTTAAATTTACATAATGGATGTTTTGAATTATTTATAAATCACTACTTACTAAATGATTTATAGGCTTTTATAAAAATGTATAAAATCGGTACAATATAATAATAATAATATATATATATAATAATATAAAATAATTAAAAAATAATTTCTAACTGTTTGCAAAGTTTGTAAATAAAAATTGGAAATGTTGAAATGTGTAGATTTACAAGCTATAAAGTGTCAGAGTGTGAAAAACATTCTGGTAGGTAATAGGTACGGTAAGATATATTTTGGCACTATGTACTTCTATTTGCAAATTATCCCAAGCCCTCACTTTTACATTAGTAGTTTCAAGTTTTGAAAAAAATAATCTTGGCAAAACATTAATCTTGACTCTTGTATCAGCCACTATTTACATATTTTATCCATTTAAAAGAACATCTCCGAGTGTCAGAGATGTTTACATTTAACATTTTCGAAATTTAAAGCAAAATTAGAATATGAATTGTCAGTATTATCAATGTTTACATTTAACATTTTCGAAATTTAAAGCAAAATTAGAATATGAATTGTCAGTATTATCAATGTCATTTATATTGGATAATGGTTTTACAGTTTTCACAGTCTTTTACAGTTTTTACAGTTTTAGAAGAGCGACTACTCACACAGTGTCCGATCTTACCACATCCATTGCATTTGGAATTTCGTGTTTTGCACCTGCAGTCGGTTGCGAAAGTGTGAATTTGAGCCAAATATGTAGCTGTAGCACGAACGTGTCTCCATCGATCCCATGTTCGATGAACTCGTTAGCTGTCGGGATGCGGTTGCATTCGTAAGTTGTTGATGTTATGTGGTCTTCCAGAAGATTGTATAGCGGCGACATCGAGACCTGTGGTGTTGACACTTCACCTTTCCGTTCTCGCGCGCTCTCGTAGCCTTCGGCCTTCCTAATTGCTATAGATCAAATGTATGTTGGGTATCATCCTACTATAACATACGCTCTTCTAGTCTGTCGTCATGAACTTTTATGACTAAAATGTCCCATTGCATGTCATTTAGAGATGTTTAAAAGTAACACACCACTGATAAACTATGTAACCGGCATGAGAACTCGATTATGTTCTCATTATTAGATTGCTGACATTAAAAGAACGCCTTGCGCCGAAGTAGAACGCTTGATTTGCCCCGAAGAATTCTGTCAAACGGTCAATACTGCTTGTAAGTGGCTTTTGGAGCTGATAGTTTATTATAAATGTTTAGGCCGTCATAGTCTAGGGCGTTGAGAAGTAAGGATAGGTGAGTGTCTTCATCCGCTTTGACGATGAGGAAGTAATTTTCCAACTTTCGGAGGAAAAACTTATTAATTTTCTATTAGTTTTGAATTGGCATTGAGAATAGATGGTCTAACAAAGTATTCCATTGAAATTGTCAAAATATGATTACATATTATAAAATATATTAATGTGCCTAATAATCATTAAAATAATCCGTTTATAGCTGTCAACATAATGCTAAATCCTCTTTGATTTACGAAAGAAATAAGAAAATAATGTTTCTTGATAAAAATGTATTTAGTGTGAGTTTGGTGTGAGTTCAATGCACTATGCTTAACAAATGTACAGTGTGACTGCGTGGCAAACACGGTTACATATTATGTTGTTTCATTCTAATGTCTTTACTGCTTAGTAAAATAGCGGCGTATGGTAGACTGCTCAAGGCTTGTCGATAAATGTCGATCGATAAGTGGATTTCTCTGATTGGTTAATGGGTAAAAGCAATGTATCAAGGAAGAAAGATATGATGTAGCAGTTAGAAAGAGATTGGTATAAGTAGAACATATCATGAAAGCCGGCACCGCGTCTGAGCCATACACTTTATATGGCTCATATAACTTTGGATGTTAAATTAGTCTATATGAGTCGGATTTTTTTAAAACTGACTATTACACGACTAGCAATTCGGCTAAAATTTCTTATAGAGCAATAAGAAAATGAATAAGAACTCTTGATCCTTTTTTATTAATAAGTTTATTATATAAAAATATTTTTATTCATTTTCAAGATTATTACGATGGAATATTATAGTTTAGAACAATATCCTTATTGTTGAGGTTACCAAACGTCCAACGTTTCAATAACTGTACCTATTGCGTTACAGAGTTATAGTAAAGTGGTTTTCTTTTAATTAGATTTCGTTAGTCATACATAACCAAATGAAGTACACTTTAGGTTTTGTATTAGTAGTGGAAATATTGAAAAATGTTAATCAAGAGATAATTTATACAGATAACAAATATAAATATACAAAAAATGTTTCGTATATAATGTCAGTTTAATATGTTAACAGAAGAGAGTAACATGCATTTTTATATTAGTAAACCAAATCGAGTTTATCCATTATCTGGCAAATTATAACTGAATTACAAAATACTTTTTTAGAATACAAAGGAAAAATAAAATATACAATGATTGGTCACACTTTATATAGATATATATGTATACTCTGTTTAAAAAACGCCCCCTCTCTTCCCCTGCCCAATACATAATATAATAAACTAAATACTTTTGGATTATCAAATATGTATTTAATGTTATAACAAACTGTAACGCAACATCAAACTGAGATATCCTGCTTGTTATAACAGAATACACCTATTTCTATCGATTAACTTGTTATTTTTCACGTATGTACTTATGGAATCATTTAGGAGTTTAGCATATCTTTAGAAAACCGTTAGGGAACTATTCGCATACTTTTAGAGAATCATTTAGGAGTTTAGCGTATTTTTAGCAAACCGTTAGGGAACTATTCGCATACCTTTAGAAATCATTTAGGAGTGTAGCGTATTTTTAGCATACCTGTAGGGAACTCTTAGCATACATTAAGGAATAATTTAGGAGTTTAGCATATCTTTGGGACATTTTTAGTATACCGGTAGGGAACGCTTAGCATACATTAAGGGAATAATTTAAGGGTTTAGCGTATTTTTAACATTCAAATAGGGAATTATTTAGGAGTTTAGTTATATAATTTAGCCATTTATTAATTTAAAGCTATACTACCGAAATTTAAGACAAGTAGTATTTATGTAACCTATGTATAATTGTTGCGTGATTATGGTTTGCCTCTGATTAATAGAAAAGTATTAAATATGTGTGTTCCAGAAAGTTTTTCACTTAAATACAATTTAATAGTGGTACATAATTTCCCGTTTAATTAAAATATTCCCGCGTATTTAATAGTTTGAATTTGGCGCCACATAATTCCACGCACTTTTAAATTTGAATTTGGCGCAGAGTTTGTTTAAATAGATAAAAAAGACGCGCGCGTCTCTTAAATACTGGCGCATCGTCCATTTAAGTTTGAACTTACCTATGAAACGGCAGAAGTAGCATCGCAGACAATCTCCCATGGATACTATCAGTCACCTGAACTGCTTATTGAAGCGTTTAATTAAAATATTCCCGTGTATTTAATAATTTGAATTTGGCGCCACATAATACCACGCACTTTTAAATTTGAATTTGGCGGTTTTGTTTAAATAGATAAAAAAGACGTGCGCGTCTCTTAAATACTGTTCCAATTGGTCGAAAGGGGGGGGGGGTGCGTGGGCGTGGAGTAGAGGTACCCCAGCCTTACTACTTAAGACTATAGTTTATATATTATTATAATTTCTACTTTCGGAAACAAAAACAAGCGTATATAATTTGAATTAAAAAATTCATTAAGTTGCTTACAGTTCCTGGGTCGGGATACGTGTGCCCAGCTGGAGGCGGGTATGCCATTCCGGGACCACCAATACCCATACCAGGCAGTGGAGCATACTGAGACTGCTCATCGAAGTTGTACGAATGTAGGGCTTGTACGCCTAGAAAAAAAGTGTGGTAAGAGAGAAAAGATATGTGCTACATGGAAAGAATACAATATAAAGTTTAAAATGGTAATCTAAACTAATTTCATGAAAAATATTGTACATTTTGTGATTGCATTCAGCACATATCATTAAAAAATTAAGTATATCCCAATTCCTTTACATATTAAGATATAAAAAATATATCAATGTAGTATCTTTACTAGTCATTTTAACGTAATTAAGAATTAAGAAAAGACCAATATTTTTTTACCTCGATTTTATTTCTTCAAATTTTTTAGATAGCCAATCTTTATTTATGAAGTATATATATGACAGTTCATTTGCATTAATATTATTAAAAATAATATAGAAACATTTTGACGACAATCTTCTTCAAATTGCTACGGATTTTTAAAGATAAGCCAATCTATGTATAATAAGTGAAACAAGTATCTATGGGTAGTAGTCTATGATCTAGTGTCAAAATGCACATTATTTATATTTTTATTAATTTGTAATGAAAAATATATTTGATTACACTTTTAAAAACTATATATTTTACGTAACTATTCAAATAATAATATTATATTACATTATGTTTTCAATTAAAATATGCCATAGGTTTTAACAAATCGTCTACATATTGCAATGAGCAATTCTACTGTAGAAGAGAGGAAAATAATAATATAAAAAAATGTCAATAATATACCGATAACTTCTACAATCAACACATAAAGATTAATTTAATTATAACCAAGTCAACTAAAGATCATGATTAGTAAATTTTATAAATAAACAGGGATGAAATTGGATATAGGGATCATACAAATAAAAGTTAGCAAATCAGCTTTCTACACTTCAAGCATTAAGAGTTTTCTATTTCCATTTTGCCAGCTTCTACATGTCTATTCCGTCTACAACTGCATAACGTGATGGAGAGAGATCTATCGATGCGATTCATGACCAACCAAACAGCTGTCATGCATTCCTACATACATACATACATACATACATACACATATACACAAGTCTAGGTATGATAGGAAGTTAGGATGGGATGGATTATGGGGCGACCGACCGCAATCCCAAAGCCTGTGACTCACCGTTCCCGCGCAAATGAATGAATAAAAATTGAATTCAAAGGGGAACAGTTAAATGAGTCTCTCTCCTACTCCGAAATATAAATGGATTTTTCCAGCGCCTGACACAGATGGAGAATTCTCAGTCTGGCAGTATTGCTGTGTTTCAATATTACATGCCTCTACGACTGCTTATTAGTGAGATCAGAAAAGTTATATTCTTCCTTATCACCACTCTTTTAATATTAGGATGAATGAAAAAATAATGACCGATTATAAAGATTAATATAAAATACACATTTGGAATATTAAAACTTGGAATATTTGTGGCTCAGTAATAACTTTGTGTTTATCTAAAAACATATTGGAAAATAAGATGTATAAAATAAAATTTCATTTAAATTTGAAATACTTTCAAGAAGCCTAAAAACGTGGTATTATATATTAACCGGTATTACATGTCCATGATACTCTTTACAAAAGATTTTAAACAGTACGATTTGTAATAATTTGACAATACATAAACAAAAATATGTATACAAGCATTTAATATATACATATATATATATATAATCAAAAGCAACATTTTATATAAAGGTTATATAGCCGGAGAAATAGCTTTGTGAAGCGTATATATACATTTGTAAGATTATACTAGTATTTATAGCGCTAATAATTACAACCATGTGTAAAAATAATATAAACAAGTGGCTGTAGAATAAATAAGACACACACGCGTCTAAAGAAGTAATACACGTTAATTAATTACAACCTAGTATTTCAGGATTAAGGTTCTCAAATAAAATTAGTGATAAAAATGTAACAATATATATCGAGATATTAGTAAGTTTGTAGCGCTAGCAATTAAAACCATGTGTAAGGATCATATAACTAGAAATAATTTAGAAATAAACTGGGTGGTTCAAAATAAAAATCGAATTATCTATTATTTCCTATTGTAATATATGATAATATATTAAAAAATTAAATCAACAACTCTAAAGTTGTAAACCACTAAAAAGTAATCAAAGAATGAATTAACTGTACTTGAAAAAGAAACTGGATAGGGTTTTCTCAGATATTATGAAAGACAACCAAATTTATGCCCAAGATTAATGCATTTGAATCAAATTTTCATTAAAAAAATCTATTACATAACATTTAAAATTCCTAATATATTACATACAAGTATATATTGAATAATAATAAAGTTCAATTACTAAACAAAAAAGAAATTTTATATATATTATGTTCACAGAAAACAACAGACGCTTACTGATAGTAGATTTATAATGAATCTTACATAGGTTTATAGTAAATTACCGCAGCAGGCAAAGATTTTTCACTCGACATTCCAACGTTTTGTGGATGAGAACTGACAAGATTTTATATTTGAGAAATTGTCCTTAAGATCAACATATTATAATTAACATTATAAGATAAATATTATCAATAACTTCTTCCTAGAAATTTTAGATTTGTCTCTGAGTTTTAAGTTAAAGTAGTAGACTTTGGGTCATCTTCAATGACGTTACTGAAAGTTATAGTTAAGCATCATGATCTTCTGATTCTATCTCCTTTCGTGTATTTTGCATTTCAAATATTCTTTGTTTCTGAATATTCATGAAAATCCTCTAGTTTTTCTAATTTTTGACGTTTCGCTCCTTCATCAACCGTTGTTTTTCTCTTTGTTTAAGCGTGGCCTTTCTTTGAAATAGTCAAAACAATTCACAAAACTCATTAGAGATCAACATGCACATGCAATTACCAATATTCTTCAGGATAATACCGACATGTCTTTCTAAAAATCCAAAACAAATATTGTGGTAAAACTTTAAATAGTATAAAAGATTTCTCATTCCATGTTTAGAGGGAAATTTTGGTTTATTTTTTGTAAATCATCATTGAGACCTAAGTCTAAAAGATGGTATGTTTTTTAACTTTAAATATGTGGCTTTTAATTGTGAATCAAGGCAATACGCAAAGCAAAATTCCTTAGCAGTTAAGAATTGAAGCACATTTTCTAAAAAATAGTCAAGAAGGGACAATTGGCACTTATCTTTGAAGAAATTCGAATTGTATTATTAATTTAAAAGCAAATATACTCGTAAAAAAGTTTTTAAAGTGAAATGCGCATACGTTTGTAGTAAACATTGATTATTTCTATGGGCATTGTTTATTCGTACCGTTGTTTTAAGAACATCATAATTTTATCTCTGTTAAAAATAAACTATTTATTATATTTCTACTTAATATACAATGATCATAAATCTATCTATATTGTTTATTCAAGCACAAGGCAGCACATGCGTGATATGTAAACTGATATAAAAGAAGACGTCCAACTAGTCTGATCTCCATAAACAGGGAATGCATGAGTATCACCAGTCACCAAACACATTTTTAACATAATTTCAGATAACATTATGTGCCATAATAACTGTGGTAGAGTCACAACTAGAGTAAGGTAAATACAAATCAACTAATGATTAAGAAAGGTTCATCATTTACTACCTTGCAAATGCGGGGCAGGAGGAGCAGGAGGTGGTGGCTGTAAAGCCTCGGCATCACCGTTGGCAACCATCTCAGGATGTCCCTGTTGTTGATACATTGCATGATAACTGCCACTAATGCCGCCACCTTGCTGCTGTGAGGCAGGCGTGATGTAGTTGTCGGCAGTGACCTGCCCTGGTCCCTGGGCACTAACTGGTTGCATTGTATCGGGCTGGCCTGGCATCATTCCAGCGGGTGTCGTGGATGAGTTGCGAAGATGATGATGGTTTCCGGTGGCGTCATTGGTCATTTGATTTGGCTGTTGTGCTTTAGCGCGCATTGCACGAGGATCTTGATAGTGATCAACAAACTCAGTACCCATTGCTTGTTTGCTGTAATCAATTTTGCCTACTTCTCGAATTTTCTTAGGTTTACTACCCTTTGGCCGCTGTGAAGAAAAAATAACAACAGAAAATTCAAGTAAATAAATGTTTTTATTAGAAATTACTTAACAATCAAATTAAAATAACATCAATATTTATATTTTATTATTTATAACTGACTGTCATATCTTATTAAAATGCTACAAATTCACACAATTTACAGAATTTGGAAGTCAGTATATGTATGTACTAATGCTTCTTTCAGAATATGTGTAACTTGTTTAAATATATAATGTCAATATAATATATTACAATTTTGCGTGTCTTACTATTTGTTACTGGATGCATGTTTATAATCATTAAACTGAATTTCATTCAAAAGTGGCGCAATTCTCAGTGTGTACAGCAACTCATCGGGGCACATAGCGTATAAGAAAGCTTTCAGACAACTACAATTTTAAGGAGTCCAGCGGTTAGCGCACTAGCCTACAAATCCATAGGTCTGTAGTCGGTAACTGGCTACGTACTCCTGGTTGTAGTAAACTATTTGCGCTGCTATATGGAGGCAATCATACTAGCTAGTTAAAAGATGTTGCGTTCAGTTAGTTTAATGATTATATGCTTCCAGTAGCTGGTGGTAAGACACGCAAAAATCTGATAGTCTACTTAATATAATATATCAGTCGGGTGCCGTCACATCTCTTCCATATGCTGTTAAGTTCAATAAAATGTTATAATACCTCTAGTCTAATAACACGAAAAATTTAAAAAGAATATTTTAGCAATGTAGCATAAATACTGCCTAAATTCGTAGAAATCATATTATATGAAGTTTCATGAATTAGGTTTTTAAATAGGTCAATTCAAAGAAATTCAAAAGATAAGATGACGTTTATATTATTTATATAATAATTTCAAATATCATAAAAATACATCAACGCCAAATAAGAAGCTGTACCTAAAGGAAACAAAGGAGCATCCATATTCATGTTCTTTAATGACATCATTAGGAATAAAGGAAGCTTATGTAATTGTAAACAGACAGGGTGGGCTGCTGCACTTTGGAATTGTTGATACATACATATGCTACGGAATAAGCATACAGTGTCACAGACTGTATCCATAAGAGCTAATTCACAATATAATTTAGTAAAATATCAGTATAATATGGGCATACACTATTGGTAAGAATTAATTAGCTATTGCTTTGCTGCACTCTTTTTGTACATGTAGTAAGTCTGTGAATATCAGTACTTGATTATTGAAACAATTCTAATATAAAATGGAGACACAACTAATTATAAACTCCACATATGTCAATATATACGTAACCTATACAGCTTATGTCATTGTTAGGTGCATTGATACCAAATCATTAAATTTAAAATACAAGAGACTTGGGCGAAACTAATCCAAATAATGTATTCAATTGTAACACGAATTAAATTAATAATATTGCATATTATACGATACAACATATTTTAAATTATTTTCATTTAAAATATATCTGGACTTATTACTTTAAGCATTTTATAAAAAAAAACAACAACATTTAAATGTGATTAAATAAATCAAGGACATAAATTTGTGAATTTTGCAATACGTATCACAAATGATTTGTCTTAATACATTAAGGATGCACAATATATAAATTTGAATCTGGTCTAAACATTACATCTAAGTGAAATATACCTTCAATAATTCATTATAAGTGGGTGTATATTTAACGCAGCCAATTGTAAACGAACACCAGTGAAACAATAATAAACTCCAGTTACTTGATCTACAATGCTAGAATGACAAACAAATCCATATAACACTCACATTATAATGTGCTGTATTAACAATATTGCATTGGGATTCGTTGTATACTAGGCTACTATGTGGTAGTATAGGTTAGTATAACACTAATGTAACATTACAAATATTTATAAGAATATCAGAATATATAAATTAATTTGCTACAAAAATAAATAAATCAATATCAAGACAATTTTTTTAAGATAGTCACATTTTATATAATAATTATCGATCAATAAATTCCTGTCATTGAGATAATAATAAGTTATGCAATAACACATTAAGTGACTCATTGGCACAGTTGTTAGTTTTAGTCAACTAAAGAATAAAGATTAAATGGACAAAAGCGTTTAATAGTGAAGTATTTTAAACATATCAGAGTTTACAAATTCTATAAACAAAAGTTAATCGAAGTTATATAATCAAGATAACATTAATTTAACTATTAATTCTATATATTAGTGTAATATATTTTTAACCATTCAAATTCGTAAAAATAAAATTTAGAGAGATTCACAAGATAGTATGGTTTTAAAATTTCGCCAATTAATAAATAATTGTATTAGATAGATAACTCACCTATTAGTAGTTCTACGAAAAATAAGCGATTTGCCAAATTGTTATGCATGTGCATAAACTTTATGAGATAGTATATCTGAGAAGAAATCTCAGAATGAATATTTATTCCCAGTGTTTTAGCTTATATTTAATAATAATAATAAAATTATATATTTATAGAG
>JAYRBW010124413.1:0-16668 GCA_036023295.1 Invenusta paracnida | reverse complement strand
TGTTTGTCTTCATTGTATAACAAACTATTCCTGTCATAAATTGCACTCAAAAATATCATCATATCTATCATACATCAATAACACGCCTAAATTAAATTCTTTTTCTATTTACATGCATATGTAAAATGTTTGAGAATATGTTTATGTCCTTCACTAACATACTTGTGTCCTGCTTTGTCTGTAATGTACTTTAATTATCCTCTTCAATCTCTTTATTAAATTATGTTACTTTTTTTGCTATATTAATCATATTAAATTAGGTTTTTTGTAATATATATATAACATACTTTATACTCGCGCAAAATGATTGTATAATTATTGCATATTTTACATATATAACTGAGTAGTATAGCTGTGATCAGCTCGACCTCGAAAGACACTCCCATACTGTACCTTATTTTGTCTATATAACACTTAAATGACGTGTCTATTGTATTTTGAAAAAATTAACTATTATTATTATTATGGTATAAATTGTGTTATTTTTACTATTTAATAATAATTAGCTTATTATGTAGGCTGTTCTTTTTTTCATGAGCTTTCCAGTTTAAATATACATATGTTACTGTATGATATATGTATGTTTATGTATTTTAAACAACAAACATTATAACAAGTAAATCTTGGCGCCATATTAATATTAATTTATTTAATGTACGTTATATCATCACGCGATATGACTTTAACGTTTTGCTTTGGAGGAGCTCATTTCTTGGCTTTCTTTTTTGCGACGCTGTCGTTTTTATTTTTAAATTAATACAATTTTTTGCAAAACATCTCAATATATTCAAAGAATTTAATGCTTGCAATAGAAATAATAGTTTTTAAATTATATAAAAAAATCTTGAAATAGTGCAACAATTCATGCATATACCTATACAGAAACTAATTTTTAATAATATTTTTAGAAACTTGACATATCTAGTCTAATATATTTTATAAACAATTTATTTTTGGATTACCTATGCGATAAATATATGAGGAATAATGCAACTTAACATTCAATTGAGCAAAACATCTGATATTCAAGGGCGCCCCAAGCTCGTGCTTGTAACGCCCTTCAACTAAAAGTTAGGCTAGATATAAAACGACATTAATATTTACTGCATATTTTTTAATATATATCGTAATGTGCTATTGTTGACTAAGCATTCTACAAGCGTCCTCTTATAAAAAATAACTTGATTTTTACTCAAGTTAAAGCCTATAGATTTCCTTAAATACGTGATCATGTGTTGTATAGAAACCTATATTATAAATAATCAATAAGTGATAAGAAAGAGAGGGAGACAAATATTGCTAGCTATATAGTAAGTAATTGAATATACAGTTGGATAGCGAGGCGAGGTAGAACAATAATTTTCCCCTTTTGATTTTGTGTTTTGTCTAGTTTTGACAGAAAACGTTTTTCAACATTTAGTCCCTTTGTGTGATTTTATGTAGAGAGTTGACTGTGACCTTGTAAAAGCTTCTCACAATGCTAAAACTTCTCTGTAATCCTTTTCAATCACAGTGTGTGACTCTCCAGAAGTCTTTTAAGGCATTTACAATTCTGCTGTAACACTTGCGGAGCGAATTGAAATTGTTATTAGTCTCCCTTGTACCTCAAAGAAGATGGTCCATCGAACCAATAAAAAGGCACCTACTATCCAAGAATGGTGGAGATTAAATGTTTCTATCGATTTTATTGACCATCTATACATACTCAGCTCACTGATCGGCTTTGCAAACCTCTTCCAAGATTGCGTGCATTGCATCTTCTCCCTAATTACCTATCCGAACTCACAGATGACATGTAGAATAGTATATATCAAAGAGGAATATTCTCCCTTCCTTCCAAATCCAACTGCAGCTGATGCTGAATTGCAGGTATAAATTGGAAATTTGCTGTAGACACCAACTCTATCCCAACTTGCTCCAATCTCAAAGAACCACTTTGTGTTACCAACGCCTTGCCTTATTTCCAAACATCCATTCCATCATGAAAGTGCTTTGCGTAATGCCTGTGTCAACTGCTTCTGTTGAACGCAGTTTTAGTGGTCTCCGTCCGGACTTGCGCTGCTTCATATTCATCGTGAATGAAAATCTAGTAATTCGAGAATATTATATGCAACTGGAGATCGGCGGATCATGTTTCTTTTAGATGATCAATAGTTAATTAACCATTGACGTACATAAAATATTGCTATCAAATTATGTAAATCATTGTACATAAAACTTCTTTACATAACAAAATTCCGTCCTTTCTATAAAGTTAGATATTACACCCTTTTTATAAAATAAAAATTTGCGCCCCTAAAACATTGTCTGTAGTCAAACTGCATCCTGCGGGCGTCCTTGTTGTGTGATTTTCCGCATCTTGTTAATCTAATTGCGAATTGACCTGACCACAAGTTAATAACATATTGTTTTATTATTTATGATGCATTTAGAAAGTGCAAAGAAAGAAGTTACGATATTTAAATTTATATATTTAATTGGTGTTGGAGTACTTGAAAACTGTGTCATAGCTCATCATTGCAAGACGTTGCTTTACACAGTAGGGCGTTTTTACAGATTTTACAGTTAAGAAAAGTAATCTTTATACGTTTTAAAGAATATTGTTTAAATAATAGTTTAAATAGTTACAAAACCAATTCAGATTTCGAACATTACTTATGCTATATATAAAAATTATATATACACGTATAATAAAAAGAGGAAACATATTTTCTTAGTTTTTAATGTCATGAATAAAAGAATATTCTTAAAGGAATACTATGCATTCATGAGTACAGGAACAACTAATATATAACTCTAACAATTTGTTAAACATTTAAAACATTTGATTTAAAATGAAAAAAATGATTATGTTTAAATTTGCGAAACAATTAAAAAATTTACAATGAAAATATTGTGAAAAGTGACACTAGAATATTATTCTTAATTTTATTCGATTTATTAATGCTTTTTGAAATATTTATCAGATATTCACAAAAAGACAAAAACATATATAATACAAAGGAATTAGTATTTAGTATAGGTATAATAAAAGTGTATATATATATGTACTAATTAATTAAAAGCCATTAAATAACTTACTTCGCAAAATAAATATTTTGACTAGATTGATTAATATATTTATGTTACATACAATACATACACAAATTTCTTTTTAAATTTCAAAATTTAACTTAAAAATAATCGCAAAAGGTCATCTTGTCAAAATTTTAAAAAAATTGTTTGTACGTAGGATAGATTATAGATTATAGAATAGATTTCTTGGAGATTTCAACATGCCGAAAATGCAAATAATATGTACAATGATTTCACATAGGATAACGAGAATAAATTCCACAGCGTCTTTATTGAATATTCTTGTATATATATATAATAAAAAATCTTTCACATAATCTTCAGTTGTAAACATAGAAATCAAAATAGATTTCTCTTATATTTCTATGGTTGTAAATAATTAATATAAGAAGTTATTTGTGCACACTTCACGTAGAAAATACTCCAAAGGACCAAATCTTTAATGCATGATGGTCTGCATAAATTTCACTACTTTGACTGCACTTTTATGCGGAATGGTTACTGCTTCAGGTCAATTTATAAAATATTTAACAGCTACAATAATATATACCCAAAACGAAATAAAAGATAATTGTATATATAAAAATACGGCCACACAGTCACTATTATAAAACGGGCAAATATAAGTATTACAATTACTAGAAAAATAATTACCGACACAAAAATAAACGATATATAATTAACAAAAAAAATATTATAATATATATAGTTATTTATATAGTTGTAATGATTTCAATTTCATGTTATTAATTCATTAGGAAATTATTCCTTTCTCCTATATAATTGTATAACCACAACAACAAAGTAAAATGATAGAGCATGCATCAAAAGTAAATCTAGATACCTATTGTATACTAAAAATGTATATTACAACAAAAAATACAATTATATAAGAGTGTTTTATACAAGTTTCATCTTACCTTTAATATTTAAACAGATTAGGTAGGTATTAAACCTACATAATTTATATATTTCCAATAGTCATCCATAACAAATAAAGATTAAATTAAATACTTTTATTT
Source organism: Invenusta paracnida (assembly GCA_036023295.1). Taxonomy (NCBI): domain Eukaryota; kingdom Metazoa; phylum Platyhelminthes; order Proseriata; family Coelogynoporidae; genus Invenusta; species Invenusta paracnida. The sequence goes on along the minus strand of JAYRBW010124413.1, from coordinate 12,571 downwards.
AAAAAATACGCTTATTTTGCAAATAAGCGTGAGATGAAAATAAATGTATTTTAAAATTAGATACATTAATTTTGTGTTTGTATGTATTACATATACTCACACCACTACAACTTTAAATAGGCTAACATAGTTTTAAAAACTGTAAATACCGATACCATTTTACAAACTTTAATTGAAATCAGAAAGTAAATTATTTTCAAAGTATTTTTTTCAATTAATTCACAGTTCTATTAAATTAAAAAATTATCAAATAAGAAATACTTTACTAACTTAGTGCTTATTTAAGAGTTTTATAATTTATATGCTGGGAGCTTGCCCCGCTTATAATTAATAAAATTAGAGTACTTTATAGGTACGTTATAGGATATTACTTATCTCCAGCAAAGCTTGTCCACAATTTACCCGACGGCAACAAAACCAAGTAGTTCAAACGTGGAAGTATAGTTTATTTCTGCTAAATTTACTCATTCATAAAAATATTTCACCCTATGCTGCCAATCGTTAAAGCATTAGGTAATGTAGAAAAATATGTAGTAAGGTTTGATATATGAATATCATTATATTAGCTCCATTTTAATAGTAAAATATATAAAAAAAGCGATATATTCCTGGTTAATACTCAGGTACAACTAAGTGTATACAAAACGTCAGCTGAATCTGTTGTCAATAAGAATTAATCATAATACAAATTTACAGAAGAATAAAATGGTAAACGCCGTTAAATAAACGAATAAATCAATTTTTAAAATCGATACTATATCTCAGGATTTGCAGTTATAGTGCAAATTTCTCTGGTTTGATAAAAAATATCTATTAAAGATTACAAATAAATCTAAATGTAAAATATGCCTATTTATTTTATAATATAGTTATATAATATTTATCGTTGTCATTATAATATAGCATACTGGGAGGGTGAAAATAGCTTTAAAAAAGTGTTTCAATATTTGTAAAACTTCAAAACTCCAAATTAAAATGATTTAGTGTAAGAAAATGGTAGTATAGTATTTAAAGTAAAGTAGTTTATTTGTAGTAGAAGTTCCGTCTATATTTATTGCTAAATGTAAGGACCTAAAATATCTTTCTTTTAAAATGTTTTTTTGTTTTATTCTTTGATGAGTCGCAATAGAGTTGACGTTGTGCATAATGATTACAACTTTAAAAATGTGTTTGAATAAAATTCTCATTGTTTGGAATACATTTGAAATCATTATTAGATAATTAGATAAATGTTTTGACAAAAGGTAAATTTGCAAACTGTAGAAATGATCAACTATGTACAAATTTGGAATAATTTCAAAAACTAACAAAACTATACATGCAGAAAGCAAAAATAATATCATAAAACCACAGGATTTTTCTTTATTACCTACTTATTATGTGGCTGAATAGAAATTTAATAGCATCAGAATATATATTTGTGATGTATCAACTGATTATGACCAGTTTTATATTTTTGTTTACATATATTACAGAACCATTAATCTGCAGGAAACCGAATGTAATTACAAATAGAAAATTATAATGACATTTTCATGAGACAAAGTTAGGTTGCATTAAATTTGAAAACAAACTTTGAAAGGAAATCGACATTCACCCAAAAATATAACCTCAACTAAAAAAATAATATAATTTTTTGTTAAAAACATTTTGCCTTATACATGAAAAGAAAGCTTTAGACAAAATGTTCATTTAAAACAGATGTCACAAAATAAAATACATAGTTTAAAAAATCATAGTTCAAAGACAAACAGTATAAACAACTAATTTATAATATACACCTCTGGCCATAAATAACGGGCCTACCTATATATATTTTTAAATTGATATAAAACAACACAGATAATTGTTATCAATGCAAGGGAGAAAACATTTATTTGTATGAATGAATACATATTAACATTATATTATATTATATCAAATATTTATTTAGCTTTATTTATAGGTAGGTCAGGGGTGAATTTACATATGTTTACATACATATAGTTAATGTGCAAATGATTAATAGATTGGCTTACTAAATTAATTAGTAGAGTCCACATTTATAACATATCATTTTTGTAATCCAAAAGCTTTTTTGTATTTGTCCACTTACATATGGGTACTCTACGTCTATCATCAGTAAGTAGTCGTATTTAATTAATATCTTCAAACAGAATTAACCGAAAACTGTATACATCACATTTACAAACAAAATCTTTGAACATAATTGATAGAAATACATATAACATGGGTGCATATATGCATTATTATATATACACAGATGTTAGGTAATGTATTGGCTCAGGTATTCCAATCAATGCATTTATACAGTATCAGGTTTCTAAAATATAGTTGTTCATAAGCTTTACGTTTGAGTGAGTAAAATGTGATAATGTGTGATATTTTTATTAATAAAATTGAACTTAAAGCATTTAACAAAAGTTTCAATTCACCTTTTCGTGATTTAAAAAGTAATGTTATATATGTATATATAATATTCAGAAGTGTAATGGGTTATCGTGTCACACTATTAGCAAGTACAAATCGCAAGATGTGAAGACGCAAAATGTAAAACGTATGATCCTTGTTGTTCAGTTATGCAAGCAACAAGTATTAGGAAAGAATCAGGCTGACGTGTATATTAGGTAATTGTCGAGATAGTAATATGTTTAATGCTCTGTAATGTACATAGTTACGTAGATATATTATTTAAACAGTTGTAATCAGATTGGGAGTGTTGAAAGAATATGTCAGTGTAACAGTATCTGTGTCGTAAGGTGCTGTAAAGGGGGCGCAACTGTTCCCCGCTACCATAGAGTTAGAACGACTCTCAAAGTTGTCAGCTTGATCGAGAATTCCAGACAGACCTCCCGAGTCATCGATCATACTGTCGTGATAATCATTTTTGAAGGTCTTGCTGTCGCTGTTAAAGACATTGTTAGCAGTCCGTGACATTGTCTGGGAAGAATTCACGTCGCCATTAGATTTGCGTTCACGTCTCCGATATCCGGTCACCTCTGTAAAATCAAGAATGAGATCGAAGAACTCAAATACGGTGATGAGACTGGCGCCGACCCAGAGACCAACACAGCCACCAATATCACTCATGAGTCGACTCATGGGATATTCCTCCGATTCCTCCACCAGATCCATAAAGAGAGAGGCGGGAACTATTCTGAGCATCATAAAATTTCGCTCAACAAAATCGATATTTAACAAATCAGAGCGTTGCTCCTTAACAGCCTGCGACAAATTCATTTGAGTTTGCCCCGAGATTTGTAGCAGACCAATTTTACTGAGATCAGATCCGCCGTATTTTCTCTTCTCCAGTTTCTCCATGTCCAGAAGTTTACTAAGCCACTGAAGTTGCGTATTGCGCTCTCTCACCGCTGGATACTTGCTGTGCGAGACAACTGTACTGTAACTGGTGTGGTTGCACAGATCCCGGTAGCATGCGGGCAAGTTAATTTTGTTGATGCGATTGTAGGCGATTCCGAAACACTTTCGCATGTGTGAAGTGTTGAACTGTCCATTGGAACAGAATGGAATGTCCACATTTTCACTTGGAATCGGAAGCGAATGCCACTGACAACCGCACGCTTTTGGCAGCTCGTATTGAATTTTTTCAAAGATACAATCAGACTGACGACCAAGGAAAGTAACATTCTTTCGAGTCACAACATCAACATAATTATAGTGAACACGATGTGGGTCGCATTTATTTAACAATTGGAGATGAGATTTCATAATTATTTTTAAATCAATTTGGGTACAACCATCAACAATGAAACTTTCTCCAATGTGTGGATATGTCCCAGCTTCATGTATCATCACCATAACGCCACTAGGCATTGTTAACGAGTGGTGAGGATCAAGTGTAAAATTTGGTGGACGACTAAGAGCCTTGTAGACTACCAAACGAAAGTCCGGCCGAAAACCATTATAGCTCATCGATTTCATCACATGACGGGAGAGGTTGTAAGGCATTTTTGTCGCATTGAAAGTATAACAATTTCCATAAGGCCACACACGACGCAGTTCAAAGTGGGAGTAATGACAAGGCTTCTGCATGTAGTGACATGATATTATAGCAGACCACTGAGTGTGGCTATAGACGTCGGCTTTTCGCATAAAAAGATAATCTGCCAGTTGCACTCGATTCGCCATCTTATGCTTGGATCGCTTGAATTGTCGATATTCGGCGAGGATCTTCATTAGCTTCCGATTAGCCTCAGTGCCGTTGGGTGGAAAGTGAATTGGATTCGTAATGCAGAATGTTATGTCCGGGTAGACAAAACCAGTAAAATCGTGAAAAACGTTAGTTAGAACCGGTTTTTGGACAAACTTTTCAATGAGATAGTAGAGATTGACGAAGAAACCACTGCTAGCAATCACGGAGATCATCAACCAAAAGAATCGACGTTTAGCACTTTTGGCCTGGGCCATGTGATTGAGTCCGTGGATTGTGCTCCGCCGAGAAAAGTGCATAAAGACTGCGTTGACACTTGAGAGCATTCTGGATCCGGGGCCGACATTCCGAGGTTGATAATGGCGGGCCGGAGGACGTCGCGAGTGCCCGAAAGCGGCACTGTCATTGGTCGATTGCATGGTCTGCATTGAGTGAGTGGGGAGATGGAATTCTTTCTTCGTTGATACTACTTTTTGTTTGTCTACAAATACATTTCTAAATAAACCCTGTGTCAGAGTCATGTGCACCTAGATTCATTCCCTTATGCTATGGAAGAGGAGTAAGTCTGGAAGCTTTCTGGAGAAGTGAACTATTTCCAAGTGTTAATTAATTTACTTTAAATAATTTACCGTTAAACAATATTATAGTTGATAGATTTTAGCACAAGCATAGCTTCATCAATTTTAATGAAGCAAGTAATAATCAATCCTAAAATATAACGTGAAGTAAGATGGTAGCCGTGAAAACGCGATTATTTCCTCAATTGGCTCGTCAGCTACGACATGTTAAAGCTGATTGGTTATATTTCCATCCAATGAATTGCATGACTATAATATTTCTAAAGAAAGAAAACATATAGGTATTATTTATATATTAGTATAATATACAATGAGTATTACATAGTGATTATCTTAATGATCATATGTTTAATAAATATTTCATATAGAAAAGAATGAAGGGTTGTAAGCCGCTAAATTCATTAGAAATAAAAAAAATCTTAATCTGCGGAAAGTAAAACTATAATATAAAAATATAGTAAAACCCAATATACTTTAAGGTAGCACGCCGTAACTTCACCAAGGGAATGAAATACAGCTAAAAATAGGCCGGCTATATAAAAAAAACATAATAAAGATTGAGTAAAATTTACTAAGGAAGAGTATTAGAAGCGCGAGCGAGAATAAAATAAGTTTTTAATAACTCTCTTAAATAGTTACATTTTGTTTTTCTGTTTCATGTACTGGTTAGTTTCTATGTTATTAATTATCTTATTACGTAACCTACTTTTATTCTCGCTTGCGCTTCTAATACCCTTTCTTAGTCAATTTTACTCCATCGTTATTATATAATAGCTGTTTTGAATATAGCCGGCCTATTTTTAACTGTATTTCACTCCCCTGATAAAGTGACGGCGTGCTGTTTACTATATTTTTATATTATAGGTTAACTGCCGCAGATCAATACTTTTTTATATTTCTTAGTTAATAGTTATTTTTTTTAACTATCACTGTGTACACTGTGTATATGTACATATATCTATCAGATATAAATTTAACGATAAACTTTTCATTATTAACTTTGACTTCTTACTTTTCGTTTGATTAAAAATACATATATTTATGTTTTTATTGATCTATGCCGATTGCAACACTAAAACGATTGTTTTTTTATCTAGTAATATATTAAATAAATAACAGAAATTATTTTTAATTAGAAAAACACAATCTCATTTACTGAAATGTTGTCTATATATAACTATAAATTGATAAATTTCTTCAATCATAATCTAGATAACAATAGCCTTTTCAAACTGTGACGAATTGTTTTATAATCAAATTCCATAAATTCATTTTACTCACACAACAATGAATTCAAAGAAAATTATTGCAAGAAAGATAGTGAAGCATGAATTTCTGTTATTAATGAGCTCTTTTATGTCTTTTTGCAGAATTATTTAACTACATATATTGAAACAAAATGATATTCGCGACAACTGGATATCAACATTCATACACATCTCTGTATAAGTTTGATAAATTGAATTTCATGTCTATAGGGAAAGCAATAAAGATATGTATACTCTTATGTAATCTTATTAATCTCCAAATTAGGTTAATAATTCAAAAGACCAATTGTAAAAATTATAGATACTTGAATTCACAGAAAAGCTATTACGCAGACGTGCAAAGAAAATACAATAAATTAGTTGGTAATATTTTTAAAGGTTGTTATACAAACGTATCACAGTTGAGGAATGGTTAACTTACTGTGTAACTAGATTAGAGTCTATAGGTATATAAACTAGACTCTAGAGTCTAGGTATAAAGTGGTATTTCACAATTGTAGTTTAACCGCGATATATATTCACATCTAAACTTCACAATTATTATTTAATTGTATATTACTTGTATAATCAGTATATGTACAAGCTATTTACTCTACACTATACAATCAATCACTGTCTCAAAACCCAAGAACGGCAATAGCTCTACATTTGCTAATCAATGTGATCTCTCTCTCTCTCGTGTGCATAAATGTAAAATTGTTTAACCAAATACTACTTGATAGTAAATTAAAGAAAAATAATAATAATAGTCTTCGGATATTAAGCGTATATTGATGGAGTGTACGACGTTTCGCCCTTAGGCTTTATCAAGTACAAGTGCTAAGGTATTGGGTTTAATTTACCATCATGAATCCCGGATATGTGACCACTAATAAATTCTCAAATACTACTTGCTAAACTTCGTGAGCGGCTAGAAGAAATTGTGTTTCTCTACAAGGGATTTCGTGTGGTAGAAATACGACAGAACAGATTTTAAGTCCTATTAATTATTGACGCTTGTCTCTCGCATACGAAAAACGCTGTCATCATATTCATCAATTTTTCTAAGGCTTCAACTACGTTGACAGTGATAATTTTAAAAGTATATACTGGAGTTCTATGACATATCCAACCATTTCATTAACACTATTATGTCTCTCTACACAAACACACAAGCATGTGTATGTGCTAAGTCCGGTAACACTCACGCTTTTAGAACATCAACATTATCCCCTACCTATTTGTACTGACAATGGATTAGGTAATGCAGGATAAAGAGGTCTCATGGAAGGGAAAAGGTCTCATATCCGTGAGATGACACATGTCTAAAGGATACCCCTTGTTCATCTGTGCCTTTGCTGACGATGACAACTCTATTTAACGACAGTATTGAAGCTGCACAAAACCATGGGTTGAATACGGTTAAGACGCTCTGCGGTAGTTGAGTTTCGTATTAATGCAAGTAAAACTCTGGTGATCTATGTACATTGGTGATATGGACCTTCAATAAAAGAGCACTCAAACAAGTAACAACAAACATTTGCGCTCCTTTGACGATTTTTGCCATCTCGAATGCAACATAATCGACAGTAATTATAACACTGCCTTCCGGAAGAAAAGACAGCTGGCATAGCTCGAGGCTCGATGGCTATCAGTAGTATGGTATAGCAGAGCGAATAAAACTGCAAATATTGATCTGTTCGGAGCATACGTCTAATCGGTCTTGTCCTACAGCAACGAAGCAATGATGTCAACAACGACACTGTTGAGAGTGATGGATGCATTTTAAAGGGCACTTCTTTGCTTAGACTTCGAACTCCATTATTTACAATGAATCTTCTCAGCTGATCTTCACGCACGTACTCAAGTCCAGCCAGTTAACACAACTTTTCGAAAACCGCTTCTTAGTTTTGTGGAATACCCATGCGACGATACAGCATACCGCTTGTAATACTTCTAGACAGCGGTAATTAACCAACGGATCCTTTTCCGCAAAGAGGAGTACTCCACCACATCTACATTAGCCACTCAAGACCCAAAACTTCCAATGATGTGTAGTGCGTGGTGTAACGAATGTCGCAACAAAAACAATACTACTGCGAACGGAATGACCCAGAATAACACTGGAAACCTAAGATGTATGAGTGCAAAGAATTGAATGCAAAACAAAAGAGCCATCATAAATAACACAAACCCGCTACACTGCATCATGTGCTCAGCACGTCACATTTTTAGTGCATAAAGATTCATAGATACCATAAAAACATAAATAGGATATGGAAATGCTCTTTGTGCAACAAAAATCAACCAGCGGTATAAACTAGCAGTGATAATGAATAATCTAAATGAAATGCACCTAACAGAATTACGGTCAAACTTTTGGAACCGGACAGCTATAGATACTCGTATTAAATGTATCTGGTTGAGGAGTCAGGACACATATCAAATGTTCTAGCATCACTAGTAGAACATTGATTTAAAGAATGAAGGCCAACTTAAGCTGGAAACGTGATAACTGCAAGAACACGACGACAAAAGACTTTACTGACCTCCAGAAAATCCAAACTGTGGAGACATGACGAACAAAACAATGCTGGAAAAATGGACAAAATATATCATATACGAGTATGTATCCAAGAAACGAAGCTGAAAGAATAGGATCTCTTTCTAGAATTAAATAATTACGACGTACTATTCAAAAGAAAGAAATCAGAGGAGGAAAAGGAGGAGGCCTGTGTATATATAAGAAAGTATAGTGCAATGCAGTAAAATAAATATAAACACATTACTTGATCATAAAGCTCACAACACAGAAATCAAAGGAGTTGAAATATTCCTTTAGAAAGAAACACGGATTAAAGAAGCCAACATCTTATATATCCCACCAAGAGACAGGACTCAGAGCATCAATAGTATCACTGATTGGCCCAAAGATAATACCTGGGACCGATACTGGCAGTCATCAACGTCAAACACTTCCTATGAATCATAGCAGAGACAGAAGATGTGATAAGCAATAAAGTTGCAAAATGGGCTGAAGATAATAAGATGATGATTCTTAATAAGGGAGATGCCACCACCGGCCAAGGAAGTGCCCCAGACATATCAATATACATGTTAAATCGATGCATTTAAAGTACTTCAACGCAACTGAATTCCAATCATGTGCCAATTATCACCGAATACCAACAAAAATTGGAATTGAAGGAACATATAGTGTTTCACCTGAAATTGGAAAAAAGTCAAAATCGAAGCTTACAAACAAAAGTTTAAGTCTACCGATAACGTATCGACGATTTGAAGTTAATTCAAGAAGTAGACAAATAAACACGTGAAGCAATCTTGAAATAGGCAAGGAAATACATGGGAGTAACCAGGATCATATCTAAATATGACCCCTTCAAATCCGAATAAATTGATACAGAAATAGCGGAAATAGACTAAAGAACTTGTTACCTGAATCAGTAGAAGAATTCAGGGGAAAATAGCAGGAGAATTTGAGACTTGTATATGCCAGTATGTGGGACCAAACAAAATATACCTGAGGCTACCCATTATCCTCCCAAATAAAGTGATAAGTGACGTAATCAAACTGATAAACAGGGCGTGATTAGTAAAGAGAGTACCCCAAAACTGGAGAACGGTCAAAATACATAATACCCATACTTAAAGTTAGTAAAGACAGCACCACGACAGCAGCATCGACATACAACCTGCCTCGCATCCTATAGGTAAGTGGATAGAGCGCGTAATCACCAACAGACTTGTTTTGAGCCTGGAGAAAAGAAACCTACTCTTTCAAGCAAGTAAGTTTTAGACCGGGTCATAGTGCCAAAGACCAGTTAATAAGACTTCACAAAGATCGACGGCTTCAGAGTAACCCAGACAAAAAGACACTGTTAGAGCTACTTGATTATACAAAAGATATCATGTGGCTAGATGCACTTTACGTCAATATGTTGAAGATGGGAATAGACCAATAAATACAGAACTTGAATTGGGCTACAAACTATCTCGAATTGCAAATTATGCGGAGAAGCGGAAGAAAACATTACTCATGTCACTCTGGATTGCCCGGTTTTACCATCAGCCCCAGAGACAACCTGGAGATTAGATAGAAAATTAAAGCTACCATGAAGCTTATGATTAAGGTGAAAATCATGTATAGGTGGTACAGTCTTGACTACAACATTAACACCTATATCAACCAACTTCGAGAGGACGTAGCCGCAAAAGCTATAAACAGCAATGATTTCGGTTTGACGAACATTAACTGTCGACATTTCTTTTAGATTTTTCTATGTTTTTATCAATAATCTATATTTAGGGGAAGCGATATGTTAGCTCCACGAATAAAAGGCTACAATTAATTACATTTTATTAATAATAATAAAACAACGTAAAAATATATCTAAATGTAGAAGTAGAATTTGACTATGAGAGGCTTGCATTTTTAATTAGAATATTTAATTATTGGCGATAGATTAATTTTATAATTGTCAGTCACTATTTTATAATTAATAACGCATTTGCACAACGGTAATCTTTTTGTTAAATATGATAAGCATAGCTAGTAAATACCTGTACAGTGATTAAATAAATAGATCATTTATTGTTCTTACAATAACTAAAACAAAAAAATTTAAACCACCATACTCGCTATACCAAATATACGGCCTTTGCATATTACATAGGTGATACAGCTAAATATAATTATAAAAAAATGACGTTTTACGGGAATTTATAAGTACATCATGACTGTTTTCTGAAAATTATAATCAAGATTCAAAATAAACGCATATTTTGGGATTTTTGATAGAATTTGATAGGTATAAGCTAAATTTATTTAAGAATAAAAAGCATATAGTAATAGAAAATAATTGAAAAATAAAAAACAGAAATGCTAATGACTAGCTTAGGGTGGAATACGAAAACCGTCCTAACTAAGTTAGAAGCTTCTCAAGACTGGAAGCTCCTAACTTTTAGAATAGTTTCGCAATGGTCTTCCTAAGTCTTGCTTAGTTAAGATGGTTTTCGCATTCCATCTCTACTATTTTTCTATTTTACAAATATTCTTGGTTCGCTGACTTTACTATGTACAAATTTTAAATTGTTTAATCTATTCTGTTATGTTTTTAATTTGTAATAACACAAGGTCGGAAATAATCCAGACATCAAAGGATATTACTCGTCTTTGATGGAATACGCATTTTGAATACAATATTATTTTCTTTTTAACTAAAAGTGGGTTTAAAAGGGGTCCAAATTCTACTGTTAAGTAAAATCTAGAATGAATTATTCGTATTGGCATTATCATAAATTATTTTAATTTTATATTGATCTTATCGTGTCTGTATTACCACTTCTGAATACAAAAGACACAATTGAAATATACCTTTCACACAGAAGTTGTATAGTTCGTCTTTTATTCAAATCAAATCAAATAGATTATAACTATAATCAAATATTATTTATTTTGTAATTTGTAATTTACTGTATTGATAAAAAGTAATGTAATTCTAAATTACGCATACAAACAATTCCTATATGCTTGAAAATAAAGTGAGTGCTACGTATTATCCTACAAACGTGTAGCAATTAATACTCTATTATATTCCATTATAGTATATACATACTACATGAATTGACCATATTTATCTATTAATTATAAAATAATTTATTACATACACATATAGAATATCTACAATTGGTACAATTTCTTTCTGAATGAAACCTTTCAGATTTAAACATAACTTTTAATTTAAAATATTATAATAATTCAGAATATGATATTAAGTACTTATAAATTCTATTGTATTAAAGAAATATTGAATGCTCGATTTATTTGCATTAAATATTCAAAATCATTACTCAAATAGTTTGAATAGACTCATATCTAAAAACAATTTGCATGTATTGCCACTAGCGGCATGAAAATCTACTTTAATACATTGCATGCATTTCATAATGTTACTTTCCTTTAGAGATTTAAACAGTTGTTGTACCACATATGTATATGGAAATATTCTATATTTTGTGTTTTTAAAATGCAAGGAAATGATTGTACATGAAGTCAATAATCTGCACTTAATTTACGTTAAACAAAGCAAGAAATATTATGCAAACTGACTAACTAATGCTTTGTATTCACATGCACTATTTAGCTCATTTCTTAAAACTAAAATGTGAATATTTAGTTTTTATCTGTTTATATTTTTGTATGCAAATTCTGTTTTTAGGTGCTTGTATATCAACTTACCATAACATCAATATTTCAACCGCACTGGAGAAAGAAGATAAAAACCTTTCACGATAATGCGAATTTTATTGATGAGTACCAAAAGAGAATAAATTGAATCACGTAGAGTAAAATTTTCCACTCCTAGCATACCTACACATATAATACGCCCCAAACAGAATGCCAAATTGATAATCTCCAAGTTTCCCGCGTTAAATTATTTTTGGTTTTTTTAAGATTTTTTTATTATTTTAATTTAATTTTTTTAATAAGAAAAACATAAATATCCATAAGTGTTTATAAGTGTTACAACAAGAAAAATTATAGATGAATCACA
>JAYRBW010124402.1:0-16670 GCA_036023295.1 Invenusta paracnida | reverse complement strand
GGTCATGGATGGGCCCAGATGGCGACAGACGCCAGACTGCTGTGCGGTCAACCATGGAGAAAAAGTTTTTGATGATTGTGGCAGTGTCAACACGCGGCATTCATTATTTTCAAGTTTTGAAACGAGGAAACATTGTAGACTCTGACGTTTATATACCATTTCTCAAAGATATGCAACAATTCTATGCACAGCTACAGCAACCATTACTGATGGAAAATAAATATAAAAAAAACTCAAATACGAAATTTTTTACGAAACGACCTATATATGCAAAAAACAATTTTGCGAAATTTCTATTAGAATTCATTTCAATAATAGTCATTAAACTATAGTACAAGTCTTAACATTTTCAGTTCACAAAATAGCAATTAAATTTGGTGGTGAATTGAGGCACAAAGGAATTAGTATCTTTGTAAGACAAATGCTATTTATAACAAAAGCCCTATTTAGGGGTTTTTAATTTAGCTAAATCGAATACACTTAAAATGATTTGTTAACAATTTTAGATTAAATTTTAAAATAACAATCGTAACGAAACATTTGTGATATTTTGGTATTTTGTAAAACAACAAAGTGTATATTTTCATAATTATTAATTTATAGCACATGTTTTTAAAAAAAGCTGGACGTTTCTGTCGATTTAGGAGATTGTCATGGTTATATGATTTTAGGGAAATGCCATTTCTGCTTTATTTTATAATTGGTTTGTTATCTGTTATATTGTATTCAAAAGTAATATAAAACACATTTTTAATAAACATTCTTTAAACTTATTCAAAAATAATTTTTATATTTAGTTATACAAAACTATAAAGACTTGATGATTTCATCTATTAAAATATTTATAAAAAATGTACTAGTATACTAATAATAAATAATTAATAATTAACAAATTAAATTAAATTCTATCAAAAGAGCGTAAAAGGTTATTTTATGTGAATCGAAATTACATTACTTGGTGTATTATAAACATTAATATATATCATTGATAATGCTTCTTAAATGAAGGTCTTAAATTATTCATTAAATATAAATAATTATTTTAAATATTCAAAATATATATATGTACAATGTCAATAACTCATTAAATATTTCAATCGGACAATTTTGAATTTTACTAGAAAATTAAAATGTAAATAAACAATAAAATTAAAATAAGGCTATTAAAGTATATTTTTTAAATTCACATGAAATTATTAAAATCCAGATTAATTTTCAATATAAATTCATATTAACCCTATCCGTACATGGGGAGGGGGGGGAGGGCGAATCCTCTTATACATTTCGCTGGCATTTTTTGAACAAAATTAGTATTATAAGCTTTCGGACTTTTCTTAAAATGAAGTTTTACTACTTTTGGCGCTAAATTTACTACCTTACATCCTATATGATGGTCACGTGACTATGGCGGACCAAAGGGTTCAATCACGTATATGTCACTTATTTATCAAATAAGTCACCTATTTCGTAAATAAATCACTTATTTAATAAATTTCAATTTAAGTTTCAAGATCAATTTTAATAATTACACCCTCTCATTATATTATTTGAATAGTTAATCTACACACACAATATGTAATGTATTGTTAGGCTGTATAAATCAGAATAGGATGCCATTAGCGACAAACTCATTAACCAAGCCATATATACAATTAACCTACATTTATTTGTAATTGTGTCGGCAAAAATGTACGATTTCTATATTCCAATCAACCAGCTGTTAACTTCGCATAAACCTAAAAACTTGTTGATTACGTTTTCACTTCCGTTTATTGTTTCAGATATTTTAATGAGCTTATTATTTAGTATTCATATTGAGAAATATATACAATTAGGGGCAAACATTTCAGCCAAACAATTTAATATAAAAATGGTTGCTCAACGGCCAAAAAATACTTTAGTAACATTTTTAGATTATATACATTATAATAGACAAAGTTATGCCATCAACTCTCACAGTTTTGGTCGTTATCTGGGCCATTTTGCTTGGGTTTGTTGTCATTGGTGGCAGCGGTAAGGCCAGTTGGCGGGTAATCGATGGCCAACCGGCCAATCGTGGCCAGTTTCCCTTCATCGCCTCGATGGGCATGTGTACCGCGTCGATCCTCAGTGAAGACACGATTCTCACGGCTGCCCACTGTGTCTGCAAAGGTGGTCCAGTCCTCATCACCGTTGGTGTCATCACTGATTGGGATAACGTCAATAACAGGCAGGGTAAGTTCGTTCTCGCATCATTAGAAATATTCTCAGAGTTATTGGAGCTCGTGTATGTGTAGATAGACTATATTACAGGGTGCTCCAAAACATACGCATGATAGCAAAATCTGGAACATGTATAGTATTGCAATCAAATATATAATATAATACAAAAATAAATTCCAAAAATTTTAAATTCTATTTTATCTATCAAACTATCTAGGAATCTATAAAAATGTTGAGATACTTGATGAAGACCAATTATGCCCGATGTATAATTTACTTATTAGCATGTAAATTAGCATTTCCTTCTAACGAATGTATAATGATAAAACTACGGTACTATAATCTGAAAAATCACATTAATATTATTTAATTCATTTATAACTACTTTATAATTACTTTTTTATTACGGTTTTCAAAAACGTGAAATTTAATTTTTCCTATAGTGCATTATTTTCTATATACTCCGTTTTCCGCCACCATGAGAGTTTAAGTTAGTGACCGAATAGAACATACATAAGCTGAATAAATGTTGTGTTTTTAATGCTGAAAAATTATTAATACAGATAAATGTGAAATAGGACTGACAATGACTTTGTATTATAAGCTTACAATAACCATTTTGGCTACAAATTGTAGTGAATATTACCTGAGCCTCTGTTGAAATTTTCTTTCTCTGTGACTTGGCTTGTAATTTAGACGCAATGGTGCAGGAGACGATCATCCATCCAGGATACGAGAAGTGTGGCAGAACCTCCCCGCGTGATATCGCTATTCTTAAACTAGCCACCAAACTCAAGTACAACCCCGACGTACAACCAGTGGAGCTTTTCTGTGGTGAGGTCAAGGAAGGTGACAAGCTAGTCAACATGGGCTTTGGACAGGACAATAGATTCAAGTCAGTTATAGCACTTGGAATTTTCGGTTGGGAATACCCTCTGCACCAACATAATATGTCTAAATGTCGAAACTATAACTAGATTCTAAATCAAACTTTTAGATTTAATACCATTTTACATTTTCAACAAACCGCGTAGCGACGTGTTTGGGAATAGCATATACATAGAGTTCCAATTTTTTGTGACCCACTGTGGCTTCAACTGGAATGAGAAGGTAGATCAAATTGTAGATGATGGAAGATAAATGTTTTAGCCTCTACGTGATTAGATGAAAAATTGGAAGACAAATTATAGAAGCAATAACGTCAAAGTAGACAAAACTACCGAAAAGTATAAGAATGTTGAATATATTGATTGATAGAAGGTACAATAAAAATGTGCCCAGCAAAAATAGACAGAAAAACCAGAAAAAATTTAGGTTACGAAATGTAAGCAAAGTTTGTTCTTATGCATACATACATGTGTTAAAGTGAGTAAACTATTTAAACTGGTCAAACTAATGTTACACAACAATCCTTTGATTTTAATTTATGCTTCAGTAATTATATGACTTGTTATGCATGTTTAATACATAGTATTATAGATATAACGTTTTATTATGCAAACTTTTATTGTAGAGCGGGACAACTGAAATACGGATACAACACAGCAAACTTTAAGTGCGGATCCGATTTCATCTGCAGCAACAAAACCCCTAATCACATTTACTTTGGTGATAGCGGGGGACCCATGATGGTCATGAAGGACAACCGAATGCTTCAGGCTGGGGTCAACAGTGGCATTGGCTTCTTCTCCATGTATGCTAATATTCCTCAGGCATGTGACTGGATCAAGAGTCAAATCTAGAAAATAAGAAACTTATAATAAGTTGTTAAATATTAAGATTTACAATCAAATATATTAATCATTCCTTCACAGTCTGTGGCTTCCATTTGCAGTAGAGCGGATTAAAATGTACTATTAAGATGTTATATATTCTGGTGGTTTTGTATGCAATACGCTATCGATATGTGTAGTAATAAAGTTTTTACGATTAAGAAGGGCATTGGTAAATGTTTATAATATTGTTCATTTTTCTATATCATCTCATATTTTATAAATTTCTAATTGCTAACTTTTTTAAGCTTGTTATGACATACCTTTTTGACAGGTTATGTGAACAGAAAGCTTAAAAGCTTCTCATTGTTGGTAATTTTTATCGATTTTCACAAATTAATGTTTTTATGCAAATGCCTATGTTGACAGAAATATACTTTAATATGTGTGTATTTTTTATAAAAATATACAAACAAAGCCTTAGTTGAATGTATTTATTTATTAGCATAAGATACTAACTATTTAAACTATTATACATGCAATAAAATATTATTACAACAGTAGGATGTTGTTTCATCGAAGATGGCCTAAGCTCAAATTGCTTAGAAACAAATTATTGACCATTTAAATTAATTTGTTATTATTAAATTGTCACTATTGATGGAATAAATAATGACTACTAAAACATTATATTTTAGTAGCATCTGAGAATTGTCATCTACTTATAATCAAACTTTCACTTTGAGTTTTATTTTGGAACATTCACATCAAATTTAGTTCGTTTATTAATAAAAATGTATATATTAATTGATACATTGCTTTAAATATCATACGTGATCTTGTAAAAATTTTATCAAAGACATAATTGGTTCTCTGATGAAATGTTTTTATAAATGAACGTGATATGCAAATGTTTATTATTTTAAGTTAGTAAGACATGCATATATCTAAGATAACAATTTGAGAGAAATAAAAACCAATATACCAACATTTTAATGGGTGTTATTATAATTTTAATGAGACATTTTCTTAAATAAACATAGATTTTACTGTCACAACAGTTTATGCAGCGATAACTTTCAATAAACAACAGACTATATATTTAATATATTCTACACCTATAGTGCCTAATTCGTTCACACAATCTACTGACTAAAAATAGCTAAAATAATACATAGAAACGATTGTAAATAGACGATACCGAGAATATAGTTACAGTTTTGAATGAGGAAACAGATAAAAGAAACTGATTTCATGAATACTTCATTGTTTCAACGAGTAATACATTATTATTCATTTCATGTACAATAAGGGATGACCGAGGGACACATTCAGTAGTGCCTATATATGAAATATATAGTTATTGCAAAAGATACATTTCCATAAATACCGGTAGTGTATTTGAATAATAATTGGTAAATACTAATTCATTAATAGATAATTAACTACTACGTATATTACTTTAAATAGTATAATATTGGAGAAATATTAATGTGAATAAACTATTCAAAATATGTTTTATAAAGCTGTTTTTTACAATTTAAAATCATAATCATTTGCGACCAAATTAATTTCAGAATTTCTGGAGGCTTTGTCTATTGTCAAACAGGGGAAGAAACATTAATTAATATTGGTCAATTTTATAGATAGAACATAAGACATCAATTTTTAAAACCAAACAGTTTGATATATCTATTAGTAAAATGAATATAGCTAATTTATAAAATTATTAAAAAAGTAGTTTTACAATAAAAAAGAGTATGGATGCTATATTAATACTGCAGAATATAAAAAACAATACTACTGATGTTAAATGTGAAGATGGAATGAATATTAAATAATCTTGAAAGATGGAAGAAATGAAATAATTACCATAATTTATCAAATATATAATGTACTCAAAATACAGCTATTAAGGTTATAAGCAATGTGATAAGTCAATAGTCGATGAATAATTATATAATAGTACATTATATTTATGAAGCAGTATATAATATTAAAATATAATACACTAATTGTCTTGTTGAAATCGTAGCAAAACTGTTTTACTTTACAATGAACAGTACAAATTATCCCGCAAACTAAAATACAGTTAAAAAGGAAAAATCCAAAAAGATACGAAGACACTTTAAATATCAACTCTAAACTCAAAATATGTGGGAAAATAAGGGTAAACTACAATATATATACAGTGTACATAACAAAATATTATTATAGTTTAAAAGAAAGTATATACACCAATACAAAAATTTGAATCTCTCAAATAAAAACTTCCTACTGCATCATAATGCAAGTGAAGTTATATGGAATGTTTTAATATGCGTTATTAAATAATATTAAGCTATATAAATAGTGAATCCGTAGAATTAGAGTCCTAATTATCCATCCTCTTCCTCCTCTTCACTAGAAGCCTAAAAATAAAGAGACATTTACATAATATATGCATACAATAAAGAATGAAACAAAAATGATAATGAAAACATAATTATAAATATTTTTAAAAGGTAATATATATATATATATATATACATATATAAATTTACAAGTCAGTGACAATTAAGAATATAAAATAATCATGCTTAAATTTAACCAAAAAAGTAAGTTACGTCAAGTAAGTTAATTAAATAAAGTAAGTTAAGTTAAGTTAGATAAGTAAGTTAATTAAAAATAATTATGAAGTAAGTTCCATTTATATATAGCGTAAATACATATTTAGAATTTTTGTTAAAGACATGAAGAAATATACAAAAATATTATTTGAGTTATAAAGATTGTTAAAATTAATCAAATAGTTATATAATCTGCCATAAAGTTTTGTATAACGATTAATAAAAAATGGAATATAACTGACTGTAACGCTTTAGTTGTAATATTTTGAAATGCAGTTATTCGCATTCGAAGAATTTCGTATTAATTAAGAATTAATGTCCAGTATTAGTGAAATGTAGATATCTACATTTTAATTGCACACATAAAAATACAAGTAAAATAAACGTATATCTTTTATAGACATAACACAATTTGAGGAGTGACAATAAATTATTATTGATTCGACTGGTAACTGATTTTAATATATACACAGTTAGTTCTTCAGTCTATACATATGCATATAGCTATATGGTTGAAGCATTTAAAGCGATCTGTGTTCATTTGAATTTAGAAAAAGTTTAAGATATGCATAAGTGTAATACACGGAAAAATAATAGTAAAGGACGGCTGACCTTGAGAGAGGCTAATCGTGCCGCCGCCTCCTCAGTACAGTACTGTTCAATAGCTTTGGTGAGGCCGGTCTGTGAGAAGCTGAGCGCCAGTTTCTCTGTCGCGTCAACCGCCATCAGGAAGACACGTTCTATGAGGAGCTCCATATCTTCCACGGTGATACGAGAGGCTCGTTCGTAGATCGGATCGATCGTCTGGTCGACCAGTTTCCACTCGGCCTTCGTTCTTTCCATATCTGCGTAGGTCGCTTTGCGTGACTCGACGGCCTTCAATCGAAAGAGGCATGTCAGTGAGAGTGAGAAAATAAACATACAGCAGCAAGATACTTCTAAGTGAGTTTCTTTACTGTTCTTTGTATGGACGTATTCTTTTTTATAAATAATTTCTCTTTAATTTAATTTATCTTAATTTATAATTTTAAATTATAAATAATTTTGTTAAATAAGATAAGAAAATAATTAATATTAATAAAATAATTAATAATAACATTTTATTTCTAATTTTATTATCTTTCAAATAATCAAATGTTACCAAAGTTTCATTGAATAACCCCCTACTAACACAAAGTCTGTTATCAAACGTTTACAATGTTATACAATTGTAAACCACCTATTATCAAGCAACTTATTTAAAATAAATGCTAAGTATAAATAAAATGAATAAAATTACAAATTTGTTCATTTTATCAATAATCTATTTTCTTGTACAGCAGCTAAATACAACTGCAGTATAACGTCAATTAATTCAAATGATTCAAAAGCTAAATATATATACTGTCTATATATAAACTAAGTTTTAGTTAATAAACTTACTTCCTATTTACTGAACTCGCAGTTAAATATGATGTATGTATGACTGTTTGGATCATCCATTGATATAATTAGGTCTTATTGTACATAATACAAAATGTGTTAAAATCAAAGATTAAAATATACATATTATATTAATTATTATATTTAAAAACTGGGCTGTTAATATCAAGTTATTACTACACAAAACTAATTTTAGAAACAATATAAAAGTCGGACCTTGCAAATGATTTCTTCAAGAAGTGCTTGCGAAAGGTGAAAGTTTTTAAGTCCTTGGTCTACTTCTTTCATCAAATAGTCGGTCATAAAACAACTGTGAACGTCTGTATGGTAGAAATTGAAGGATATTATATTTAAGAACATTTTTATCTATGTATTACACATAAAAATAAATATATAATAGCTTATATATCTAAGTACATAATACCCGAAATAAACGTATCAATTTAAAAAAAAATTGTAAATAGTTTAATACAATATCTAAATCACGAATTTACCAGCAACTGAAAATGTTCGTGCAAAAGATGGAAATAACAGCTATTTATCAAATCACCAAATACGTAGGAATCAGTAACACGCATCTAATTGGCTGCTATTGATCTCGAAGAAAATATTCACAGATAACAATGTTTTATTCAGTACTAGAAATATGCATATCTACTGTTATCTATTTCATTGGACTCATCAAGGAACGCCTAGTTGTGAACCATTTTCCTCGAATATCCCCAATATGTATTATAAATGTTATGCATAGGTATATGTCATGCGTAAAAATCCTTCTAAACGTATTCTGTGTATATATTGATTCGCTAGTATTTTAACAATTCATAAATGTCATATAGGTAATAAAAGAATTTATGTGTAAATAGAAAATATTTATGTACGATGTTATGCTATTTAGAAGATAAAAAATGAATGTCGATATACGTGTTTAGTAAGTTTAAAAATTTATAGCGAGTTATATAGGAGTTAATATTTTTGTACATATTGCTAGTAGTTTATACATAGTTATGTAGTTAATATATATTTGTATAATAATTATTCTCATAAATTGTTGTATTTAACAAGACTGCAATTGGTTGTTTTAATAGAGTCGCCGTTCCTTAGATTTGACCAGAGTAAAGAATACACAGAGCATCAACTCCAAGGTAGTTGCTATGCAAAAGAAAATACCATTTGATTATTTCTCTTAATTTCATTTTAACGATACAAACTATTATTAAATCAGTATTATTCCAAATTGCATTTACATAATAGAAATTATAATATTAATCATGTAGTGTCATTTATTCATTAAAACAAATTTTATATTGCATGCGTTGCCATAATAGCATTTTTAATTTCTTTAAAATCATATTGACGATGGTAAATAACAAGCAAGAAGAAACATTATTTACTGTAATATAAGTATAACAACTATCAATAAGTAATAAAAGCTGTATATCATTGCAGAATAATTGATAGTTGTTTGAATAAAATTTGACCTCGAAAAAGGATTACCAAATGCATCAAATTTAGATTAATCTGAATAAATTACTAAATCAAGTTTGGTATTAATTCAATGTGCACAATCTTCCATTCTTAAAAATAATATGGCTGAAATTCTCGCCCAATTTTATTAATGGAAAGACATTTTGTAGTTCGTGAATCCAGCCTTCGACTGATAATGTTTATGGAAAACATCATCTTTCTCTCTGATGATTAATTTATTAAAATTCAATAAAATAAAGTGATATCAGTTACATTCTTCAAATGGACGAACATTAATGCACTATGTCGGAAATTTCTCTATGATTTAACTCTGTTGTTTTAGTAATATTTTTAGACATCCATGCGTATAGATCCGCTACATGTTAGCGGTCCAATATGACATCTCGAAATTATTGGGGCTATTGACGATTTCATATGACATCATATTGACTAATTATATCTACTGAGATATTTTTAATGATTAATAATTGAATGATTTAATAGAATATTTAGTCTGATTTATACACACGTTCAGATTCACGTCAAAATATAATCATAATTGAATATGCCTAGAATTAAAAAAATTGCAACTTTCCACAACGTAGCACAATTATATATATCTTATGTAACAGCTTCATTATCGGGTATCATAAAATTGAACAAATGCATAAGTTTCTGATTGTTGAGTAAACACATATTTTAATATTTATGTAAATAAATATATGTAAAAATTATATATTTAAATAAATAATATTGTTAATAATGACTTACATTTTTGGAATCTATTTAATGACAATAATGTAACATTTAGAAACGATAAATATGAAATGAAATTTTTATTTCAAAGCGTATTTACTATTTAATTTTAGTATAATAGTTGTATTTCGAAAAACAAACGGTATATTACAAATTATTTAGAATTAATAAATCATTAAAATCATTTTAGAATCATTAAGTTTATATAAATTATTTACATAGTATATTTACCCCGATAAAAAATTATTCAGTTATAAATACGAGATAATTTGGAATCTGCACTTTGTGTATTAGACAATAATATATATATTCCCAACATGTATGTGGTTAACATAGTAAGTATAAAGGCTTATCCACCAAGCGCGACACGAGGCAGAAAAATGGAAGTTGACATTTTTATGCTATGTCACGCAACTAAATCAATATTTCAATAAAAATAGGCGTAGTAAACAATAAAATATGATGACCGTATATTTGGTAAGAATGCAATAGATCGAGTAGTTAGTCGCGTGGTATCGCCTCACGTTTGGTGGGCATAGCACCCCTTTGACCGGTGTTTAAACAAGATACGGGTATTTCATAATATTATCAAATAGACTTTTTTACCAACAATACGCATCAATGTATCAAATTTATTTTTTAACGGGTCGAGTTTGTTCAAAATAGCGTAATAATCTAAAAAGGTTTTAATTAATATATAAGTAGTTATTTTGAACGTGGTTTGGTTTTATGTAAGCTTTTCATGAACTAAATAATGATTAAATAATCACGAAAGAATCGAACATGAGCAAACCTCTCTCGACAGCATCAAAGAAGTATCCGTATTTGCTAAGATTGCCGAAAACAACGACCTCTAAGTCCTGACAGTAGCGCGCGGCAAAAGCATTGACAGCGATCTTGTAGGCGGTTTCTATCTCTTCCTGGTGGCGTAGTGCAGCCTCCTCCAGTCTTCTCGCTTTCTCCTCGCTGATAGAACATGTTTTTGAAGAGGAAAGAAAGGGGTGAATAGAGATTTAAGTCAGATGTTTGGAGGGATCAGATGGACAGATAAATTATTAAATACAAATTTGAAATGGTTGATATATATGAATAAATATTCAATTTATATATATGGGTGTTCACAAAAATGTGTTTCGTTTAGTATTAACAACTATTTTTCTAAGGATTAGAAAGTTTCGATTAAAAATGCATTTTTGATAGATTATATTTGTTCATATTACGTGTAATTGACAACTATATTATTTGACACATAAAATTATTTATAGTGATGATATATATGTATATAAAATGCAACATTGTGTAACATACAATATATAAACACTAATTTTAAGTTTTCTCTGTTTAACAGCTTGAAAATTGTTTTATATCATGTAGGATAAATAGGCCATCTTTATTATTATTGAGTAATAATGAATCAATAATTGCTTACTAACTAATACTAAGCAACTTTCATTGTTGAAGTAATGTTTTTTTAAGATAGCTATTAGAATATAAAAATTAGTAAATAACAGGTCGTTAAAACAATCCCCTAATTAAATTTCACACTCACGTATTTGTGCTCAAAATTACGCCGTTAGTATTGTTGTAAGAACAATTACTGCAAGTTTACACTCACAACCTATAGAAGAAGAGAATAGTCGACCTACTTGATTCGTGAGTTCTGGTACTCAAGCCGCTGTAGCTCTGCCAAGTCAGCATTGACCAGCTCTTGAAAGGCGGCGAGTCGCTGTCGGATACTGGCAAGTTCCTCTTCTTCTGCTACCTCCAAGAGTGCCTGTTCCACCGTCTTCCCGATCAACACTTCCAGCACAGGTCGCACCTCAATGTCAAAGTCAAACAACTATCCACACGGCCCGAAGGAAAATTGTGGACAGTGTCATAATTGAGGTTGGGGATAATTTGAAAGATACAAAAAAACTAAGGTAACTTTGTATAGGGTTATTGAAAACGTTTGTAAAAAATATATTCGTTTAATCCTTCCCAGTGATAAATATAAAAATGCTTTCAGGTTTCAAGAAAAAGCATTAAGAACTGAAAAACTTTTTAACGAGATCTGTTTTCAAATCCTCAATTCTCGTGTAGTCACTTAGTATTTTGTTCATACAACCCAAATAAATCATCAAATTCAAATCAAATTAATCATCAAATTAACCCTGTGTACATCCATGCAACAATCAATAAAATCATTAGGACCTCGTACTTACCATAAGAAGCTATATAAGGTACATCTTTTTTTAAATCATACCTTTCTTCAATATTTTATTGGTATACATATTTAGTAAATATATTATTTAAAAAGACAAATTGTCAGTTTTAATCGTAGTTCGCAAAAATGTAACTAACATTTCAATAGTTTTCACACAAATCTAAATAAGTAATCTAAAGTGTTATCCAATTCTTACAAGTTTTGAGAGTAATTTATATAAGTTTATCGATTAATCGAACTACAAATTATATGAGATATACAATGAAGAAACTAGACTCACATCACCCTTCATAACTTGCGTTTCAGCATCCTGCCCAGTCTTATCAGGTACGAAGGGTGCGCAGACATCTAGAACTCCGATCTCATCAGCATTGAGCCAGCAGTCGGTCTGTGTGTATTCATCAGTCTCTAAGGGTCTGTCAACAATCTCCTCCAAATAAAGCTCCAGACGCACTGGAGTGTAGATCATCCCAAAGGGAGCCAGTGGGACATCGGGTCTCAGTTGACGCCGTGCCTCCCGGTTTTCTCTCTCCAGGCGACTGTTCCTCCAAGGCGGGGGTCGCGATAACGGCTGCACCCAGCTCGACTGTCGGTGAATGTGGTGGAGGTTCTTGGGGGATACCTGGTCCCCGCATCCAGCTCCAAGATCAAGACCACCTTTTCTGATTTGAGGAATAATGTGAAGAGGCTTGAAGAATATACTATGTATATTAGTAAATTGAATATTGAGTTTCAAAACCAGAAACAGTAATTAAAAAAAACCTCCAACACCTTAAAAACTCCAAATTACAACCTCCCACATACAATATTCATCATTTTCCCACAATTTTTAATTTTGTTCTTAATATTACAAGGTATTTTGGGGTGTTCCAGGGTTCCCCAACGCGTACTATCCCGAAATTCAAACTCAAAAAATCAATTTCGAAATTTTCAACCATAAATCAATAATTTTAACCTTCATTAGATAACTTTTAAAATATTTAACAGCTGTAGCATTTTTATACATTTCTCAAAATCACAACAATTTTCCAAAGTGAGCTTGCACTTTTTCACTAAAACTTTGTTGCTTGCAGTTCATCTGTATAAAATCTACCTATAATTTCCTCTCCATCAAGATATTTTATTTCATATGTTATAAGGGAAGTGGAATTCACTTTATAAACAACAATTACTTCATTGGTCCAATACCCAGTAAACCCCTTTTCAAAGTGACTATTTCCATTTATATATGCGAACACGGGTACCAATATTAAACTTAGGTTTGGTTGTTACAATATTATCTGCCACTTCAGTTTGAATGTATGCCTTTGGAAGCGTTAATTTGAGATATTTTTATGCTAGAGTGGATTTTGTTATTATAAAAATTAATAACTTCTGGGAGTATTTTCAAACCCTTTTGATGCCCGGTAAATTTTTTGTACATTAAAACGTTCAATAACAACGGCTTTACCCTCATTATATGTTTTAAGTTATAATATAAACATTATTATTTTATTAAACTAGAGGTTAGTATTATTATAAGTAAAAGATTATTTAACCCATTTAATTTTTTCATCACTTAACTTCTTAAAATTTTGTATAGCTTTTAACTCTTTAAATTGTTATTCATTTCTTCTTTGAATACCATCCACTTCTTGTAATGCTTCTGAAAAATGTCTGTTTTTCCTATTTCCACCTAGAATTGCATCAAGTATATTTGCAATCAATCTATTATTCTATTTATTACTTTCTATAATATCTTTATTTCTTTCAATCATTTCTTTACTACTCCCTGTGATAGTTTTTTACTCTTTTGTTATTGGAGCAAATTTTGTATCTAGATTATAAGACAAACCTATCTTGTTTAATTTAACATTATAATAATCATCTCTTGCTTTTTTTCAACTGCAAGATATGCCATATTATTTCTAAATTGATCATTCCAATAATTAGGATTTATTCTTCTATCATCGAGATATTTAGCGTCCATTTTCACAAGAAAAGATTCACTATTTTCTATACAAAAATATATCAACCAGATTATTTTTTATTGTTTCCATTTATCATTATTCATATTGTATGCAAAAGTTTAACTATTTTCTATAGAAAAGTTTCAATGAAATTAAGAGAGCTACGCGTGATTACACAATCATTGCCATACGCTTATCTTGAATTTTAGCTTCTTCAAGCAGCACACAGTACGCTTTAAACTCAAAAGTAGTATTTTTCTTAACCTCAATAGCAATTTGCACACCAGTACCATAGATGTTTTCAGGATGAGCAGATAGATCAACACAAAATAGAGCATAATTATTTACAAAATCACGATAAGATATAGGAAAAATAATTCCAAAGGAATCGCATGTAGAGATATAATAATCATAAAGCATATCTAAATCTTCTGTTGTCGGATTAATCATTATTAGTTTAATTGGATACATTAGGGAATTTAAACTTACTTATAGCTTTGTAATCATTGAATTTGCAGGAGCATCATGTTGTAAAATAAAACAATCATTATTGATTGTAATAGCATTTGCCCCAGCTTTAAATCCAATTAGTGCATATCTTGCAGCTTTTGGTTGCTGTAGTGATAATCCATGTAATTTGTGCTTGTGTAAATGTTGTTGTGTTTCGTCTTAGAAATGAATAATCAATATCTTTGTTTAACTGTTCTTGAAGAACAAGAGTTTTAATTTCAATTGCCGGTTTAATAGTTTTAACAAAGATATACATATCTTTAATTTCTAATTTAACAGATGCATCAGCAGCACCATAACATATTTTAGTATCATTTACCCCTCTTGTGAGAGTAAATTTATAATTCATACCCACATAAATCTTTTTAATATCTAGAAACCCGAATAGTGGAGAAAGTTTATAGTTTACAACTCCCGTCCATCTATTTCCATGTACATTATTAAAAAATGTATTTCTCTTATTATATCCATCATTTAGATTAGATTTATTTCTATTTGCTATAGCAGATGAATATGTTGCTACAGTAACAGCAACTGCGGCTTCTACTGTTGTTAATGGAACATGGTTATCTTCAACTATTCCAGTATCACCAGTATCTGGAATCCAGAGTATCTTAAATGTTAAATTTGTTTTACCCGAACCTGAAGAACCTATTACCCACATTAAAAGAGGATCCGGAAATATTGGATCGTGATTAAATTTAAACATTTTCTTATGAAAAATTTCACTATTTCGCACGCTAAAGTTTCACTATATATTGTTTTATGAAAAATTTAACTATTTTGCACGCTAAAGTTTCATTATTTTTTTAAAATAATGTCATTGTTTTCTTTGAAAAAAAATTCCCTATTTTCTACTTTAAAATAACCCCTCTCCTTTTCTAGGTATGAGAAATAATCCATTACCTTGTTTTTCTATTTGTATATTATCGGAAAGATTAATCAATCCTTATTTAATAGATTTCCTTGTTTCTTTTGAAAGGTTTTTCCAGAAATCTTTTACTGTATAAAGTATATCAGATAATCCACCCCAACTTTTAACAAAGCCTGATTCTACACCAGAGGTATTAGCTACACTACCAAGATTCGCTATTACTTTATTTGTCTCCCTGCTTCTTTTTGTGTTCTATCCGCTTCCCGTTTTTATTGTACTTCTTTAGTTATTCCTGCAACTCCCCCGGCTGTCGTGCCGGCTGCAGCAATACCTCCAAAGATTAAAGGTAGAAGAGGTAATAACCCTCCTTCTTTAACATTTACAGATTTAAGTGTTAGTATTAATTGGATTCAATGGTTTATTTTGATAAAGACTAATTATATCTTTTGAGATGAAATACATTTTATTTTCAAAATTAAAGTTTTGGTTTTCCATCCTCTATCACTTTAACAATTTTCTTTATTAATTTGTAAATTGGCATTTTCTTTAGAGAAAAAAGGTAAACTTGAACTACCGGTTTCGTTTGTTTCTTTATTCACCAGAGTTTCACTTTGCATTTTGCGCGGCACTTGTACTTATCTCCTTCAGAGAAGGGTTCACACCTGTTTAAGATGTAGTTGAATTGTAATTTCATCATCTACAAAGTCAATATAATTCCCATTTTGATCTTTTACATCTAAATGTATATTACTAATATCTTTAGTGTTTAAAGGAAAATAGATTGGTTTATTTTGAGTTTCAATGATTTTATGACCTAGTTGAACACTAAAAGCTGGTAAACTATAAATGATAATTCTTTTGGGCGGGTCCCAGAAAGCGGTAATAACTATTACCGGTAATAAATGTAACTAAAAATAGATTTTTATAACCAAGCATAACATTTTGCGTCCCAGAAAGCGGTTA
>JAYRBW010124391.1:0-16672 GCA_036023295.1 Invenusta paracnida | reverse complement strand
TCTGCCATATATCGAAAGAGGTGGTAAGCGGATTTTGCCATCACGGACTGCTGTTTTATCAGTTTTTCTTAGACCACTGTTGTGAAACTTAAAATAGCAAAGTAAAACAACTTTTTTCTATACAAATTTGCATAAGTTTAGCAGCATGTAATATAATGATTACATGTCAATACTCAAAGTTATGCTAATTCCTATGAGTATTCTTAAATCTAAACGTTTCATGTTAATTGACATATAATATATTTTATCTCTGAATTGTATCAATCGAAATGTATTTTTATTCGAGGATATATTTTGGTGATAGCTAACATTTTGGTAATACTAACTTTTGCATTTTTTTCCAACCAGTTGAATCACCTCTGATATAAGTAAAGTATAATTTGTATTCTGGATATTGTAGGTTCCATACAGTTCCACTTTGAGCTCTTCTATTTCCGTGTTATCAAATTGTACTAAAAGTGTGCGAAAGAGTTATACGTGTACAAAATGTATTAAAAATATAATGTGAAGAATATATAATGTGAACAACATATATGCACAATACAAAGAATATTTTTAATGCTATGGTTTCAGGTATGTAACATATGTGGGTAATACATATGTATATATATTATAATTATAATTATAACTTTATGTATATTGTGTTTTTACCATGTGTGCTTTTATAATTACTTGAAATAATTCATCCATTTTTCAAAAATGTCTTATTCAAATCTTAACATCCAATGTTTCAAAATTTTTTACATTTAAAGTTAAGCAGGTAAAAAATGAACACATTATTAGGAACACGTTGATTTTAAACACTCGTTTTACAAGATGAAATGAATATGTAAAAATGTAGTCCCCAAGTCAAGTCTTCACCAACTAAGTCATGTCATATATCCTATAGACCGGTAGACACAAAGACATAACCACCTAGGCAGGACTTCATTTTCTAGTCTTAACTTATAGTTATTGGTATTGTCATAATATAAGTTGACAAAACAACGAATCAAGTCATGACTAACTAATCAAGACTCATTTAAGTTAGACTTCTACGCAGCAGCCTAAATTACTTGTATCCAAGCATTTTATGTGTAACGGAAAGACAATATTATTTTGTATATTTAACACCGACATTGCAGAGAACATGTATTTCAAGATCGCACTCATCCTTCGAATTTTTGGATCAATGCATAAAATAAAATTTAAATTTTCAACGTTATAAATCAATTAAGTAAATAGGCAGTTTAAGTCCTCGCATATAGGGCTACCTTCTCCTATAATTCTTACATGTTGGTCTATCTATTGTGGATCTTCGGGTTCTCACCAGTTCCATAACATTTAAAAATTTTATTTTTATTTTTATTCATTTTTTGTAATTTTAGCACTTTAAATTGGTTTCCATGAAGAAAATTTGATATGATTTTTTATGTGTCGTTTTGCGACCTTTACTTAGCAGCTGATTTGTATTCAATAAAAATTGGTAAAAACAACCCTTTATTGATAGTTCACACTATAGCAAAGATTATGAAGTTATGGCTAACTTTGTAAAAAGGAATATAAATATAGTAAATAAATAACGAATACAGGCTAGAAACAAATACGTTCAAAATATGTTGATGTATTTAAAGTCTCACTTAAAAAAAGCTTGTACACTTTCTCAGGTGTAAAAAAGCTTGTCCTCACTGTTTTATTGGATAAAAGTCGATAAACTAATGATCTTATATAAGAAGACGTCAACCATTTATGAATATTTCAAAAAGCTGAACGATAGAACTACACAACACAAATTTTTGTACATACATATATTTTTTGTATATTATTAAAGAAGTGAAATATTTATTAGATGACTGAAAAATATCAAATCTCTTAAATAAAGGTAGGTAGTAAAAATATAATAAGTCTGTTAGGAATGAGTAAGAAACAACATTTAACAAGAAATCACTAGGGATTAATGTGAAACACTGAAAATATAAAAGATGAATGAAGCTGGAATATTTTAAAAGTTCTTAAAAATGTAAGGAAACCCATTTGACCCATCTTCAAATAATTATCTATAACACAATGAACTAAAATAATGCTTTATTTAATAATTATTGGGAAATGACGAATTGTAGAACTAATGAATAGCATTTTGAAACTGTTCTTTCACTAACGCCGCAAACTTAGCCACTAACCGTTGATATAGGAAGCTACCTATTGGAGGATACTGACATTCAAACACACTTTCTATAGCTTAAAATAACAAACTTATTATCACGCGTTGGATGATCTATGCGTTGTCAGCGCTGACTTATGCAGGACCGTCTTAGTCCCGCAGCTAGCACACTCCAGCTACATGAAACGAGGTACCAACATTGATCTCCCTATAATTGTAGATAATGAGATAATTATGTCAAACCTTCAGAAATGGACATCGTCTGCCGGTATTGGGAGGGGTGGTTTGGACCACAGCGGCATTTTAAAATTTCCAATATAAAATAATAGAAATATTTTTACAATTTAAGCTCAATTTTCTAAAAATTATTATTTTCAATATAATAAAAAAATGTATAATCTTTTTAAAAGTTATGTTGCATACGATTTTAAACATATATCATTGTCTGTTTCTTGAAATCAAAATTAAACACACATATCATGTCATTACGTTTCCAGATGCTTATGAATGTACATTCGCAAATTTATGCTTATTATGTTGCAAAATTAGCCTGGTACTAATTTTCGAACTTTGTTTATATTACTGATATTTAATTATATTTATATTTGTAAAATCCCTTACTTTTTATTTTATACTTACATATCTTATTTATCTTATTTATTTATTTACATATTTACTTAAAATGTTAAACATTTAGTTCATGCAAACTTACATTGCGGCTCATTCAAGTCAATTGATTTTATAAATGTTCCGTTGTGATGGAGTAGTTTAATTTGGTAGAAGTCGTATTCACTTCGGGTTTTCCAGCCTAAATGACGGTAACACATCGTCTTGAATGAGAAAACAACAGTGACATCTGAAGAGAAAAAGAAATATAACTAGGACCAAATATGCATTGACGGCCGATGTACAATAATTGTTATGCTAATTTAAAATTATCTAAAAGGCATATGTATATGAAAAATATTTTGTTTCTTTGATAAAAATAGCGTATGACATAAAAAGTGGTAACATGCATTATTTATTAGATAATAGCTTATCTCAATATTAAAAAAATTGCTTAGTTATATACATATTTGATATATGAATTTCAGCATTGTTTTAATTATATCAGCCTGCTATATCTATAACTAATTACTGTATTATTTTTATTTTTATTTCTTTTGCCACACTGGACTGATGGAAGTTATAATGCTCAAAACATCTATTTCATGTAAAGTCAATAAATTTCTTGAGTTATAGTTTTCTTTGTACAGGTATAATTTAAAAGTCACAACGATTCAAATAATACAAGGAGTGTATTAATAATTATTAATACACTCCTTGTATTATTATAATTAATCGATATAAAGGAAGAATTATATTTAACAAATATCGTATAGTGTAGTATGATTGATATTTGAGTAAACTTTTGATATTTAGAGTCAGTCAAATGAGCGAAACAAGTGTATTTACTAAAAGGTCTTATTATATGATTTGTAAAGCTTGTGGTTTGTATGAAACAATGGAATACAACGCGCTATGAAGCTGTATAAGTTGATTGAAAGGTTTCAAATTGAACCAGTGGATTGCTGGTACATAAAACTGTCAATACCAACATTTTTACAACTAAAAGCGAAATGATGAAAAATAAAATGGTTACACAAATGGATGATCTTAAATTGGACTTTCGTAGGGCATCAATGTAATTGGCCCTAAACGAAAAGCCTCCGAGTTTTTCATACAATCTGTGTATAATTATATGTAAAAATGAGTTCTAACATTAGTTTGTTATAGATAATGTGAAGTTGAAATCTGTTTAAAAATAAAGTATATATATATTGGATAATATTATCAAAAATTTGCGGTGCCATTTTATGCAATCTGTTTCTTTCGTTTAAGACCTGATTCTGTTTTGAGATGTTTATACATTAATTTTGAATATCATTTGATTATTGTTGTTATAATATATATCTTCATATGGTACATAGTCATACTTCGACAGAATTGTTCAACCATGGGCGTCTGATTGGTCAATGAAATATTGTAGATTTTGCCCTTATCACTGTAGACTCCGAGAAGTCTGAAGTTCAGGTCATTCGGTTCCTTATTGTCAAATAGCTCTGAAAATGTATATAAAATAAATGATTGAAATATTCATATCACTACTGTTGTTAAATTATCCAAAACTAATTATAATAATTTGTATTATTAATACAGCATTTTTTATGGCGTATTATGCCTGCGGGACATCGAAAGAATGTGTGAGTGATACAATTTCTGGATTATTTTAGTATTTTTGTGATGGAGTAACTAGTATACAATTTACTCCCCCGCGTTTTTCTTGCAATTTTTCACTTTTGTCAAAGTGCAATTTTAAGCTATTTTGGCATTAATTTGAAAAAAGTTTTCATTTTCACTTTGAAATTTCTTTTTTTTTAATCATTTTCTCGACTTCTCTATTGACAACTTGTGAATTTGGCTAAAAAACTCAGGAGGGGGAGAGTAAATTGTATACTACTCGACAAATTGACAAACGGAAAAATCGATAAATTCTTAGAAAATTGACAAATTCGTAAATATGTTATTTGTAAAAACATGCATTTAGTTCAAATTCATAGACCATATCAAGGTGACATACAAATCATTATCTAATTTTCCAAGTTTTTTATGGGAAAAATATTCTCCAGAAAGACATTTACCAGGTCATAATTATACAGGAGCAAATGCAAGATTAGATATTCGAATAGATGAAAATGATCAACCAAAATATGGCGAAAACAAATTAATAGAACTGATGCTGTCGCATACAAACATGAAATTTTATATAGAGATAATCTTGATGTAGAAACTTATCATAAACCGGATAAACAAACGATTCAAAAATTGGATTTAATTACAAATTCTATATTTAGAGAAAAGGTTGAACGATTTCTTATTAAGGAAATATTACAAGCAAAAGTATAATTAGGTATGAGTTTCATAAAAATTTTAGATAACAGAAAACATTTCCATAAGTAAAATTATTTAATACAGATTATATTGACTCAGCGGATTCAGTTCATATGCCAAATGAACGTTGGTTCAAATAAATTTTAACTGTAATAGATTTATATACACGATTTGCGTGGGGTATTCCATTGCAAAAAAAACAAGCTAATACAGTGAAAGAAGCTTTTGAAATTATACATAACATTCGTAAACTAAAGAAGTAATGGGTTGTCAAGGGATCTGAATTTTATAATAAAATATTTAACTGAAAATAAAATCAATATATACTTCACATATAATGCGGGAAAAGCTATTGTTATCGAAAGATTAGATAGAACTCTTCTTGAAATTATATACAAAAAATGTTGTAGTTAAAAGTGGTTAAAATTACTGCCAGATGTTATAGACTATTATAATAGTAAGAATCACCGATCAATAAAAACCACACCCACAAAGGCATTATCAAATCCAGACAGACAAGCGATTACTTCAAATAATTTTGAGAATGAAGTGGGCGCTTCACAGAAAAGTAAATATAAAAACAAATTTATTTTTGGTATACCTTTACGCATATTTAAACATAATAATAAATTTGAGAGAGGTTATGTTGGATATTGGGTTATATAACTTTCCACATAACATACATCAATAAACGTATAAATTATCATATATATGGAAACCACCCTCTCCTAAACAAAATATTGTGTTCCCACAATCTATTGCAAGTCATTACTAAAAGTATTTGCCAGTTAAAAGAAAAAACAACATGCGTAAAAAACTTCTTTAACTTGTGCAATGCATTATACAATTCCTAATACAATTAATAGAAGAAATCACATTTTAATAATTTATTATATAACAAAATTTCTAGAGCTTTCATCTCATCATCTTCATCCCCACGCTCTCGAGTTTGATCTCCCGCATTACTTCTATTGATCGGAGTAGTGCGTCTAGTAAAGTAACCTGTGGAGTGAGCAAAAAACACGAGGCAGTACCCAAAGATTTTACAACAACATCATATATCAAATAATTACTGCACATTACTATAATTGTATACTGTCTTTCTATTTACGAAATTTGCTTTTACCTTCATTTTCCAATCTCTAAAAGTATGCCTTTCATAGTAAATACTAATAAATATAACCATACAGCAAAAATTATATTCCCAAATAATATTTCACTATAACTATTGCATATTACATACCACATTAAAGTGAAATTCGTCGTGTAACCAAAAATTAAATACTCTATTAAATTAAAATTCACTTCAACCCGCGTAAATCTTACCTCTCTCGTTTTTTCTTGGTCGGTGCTAATTTAAGATGCAAACTAGGTTCACATATATTTCCTCCAGTAAGTATTTACTCATGTATGTACTCTTAACAAAATAATAACCATTCTACGACCATTGTCGTCATATTACCATACTCCCAACGGTAACAATATCACATCCCGTGACTCACAATTATGACACTGTCACTAACACTCCGTATTTACAATGGAACAAATTTTGTTTGTGTTGTTGGTGTATTTAATACATCAAGAAGTACCTCCGCTTCAATAAACATATATATTCGTAAAGATACCAATGAATACACTACAGAAAATACTGAGAATATATCAATAATAATACATGGTAAGTAACTGTATCGTCACCAACAATAATGCATCAAACAAATATCTATATCAACCAGCGCAATCCTCGATAATCAAGTGATTATAACTCCTGGCTCTCACAGCGGCCCGTGTTCGACTCCAAGTTGGGAAACCAACAGTCATCAAATTATAATAATAATAATCTCTATTATCTAATAATAATAATAATCTCTTTAATAATCTGTTTCATTAATATCTTTCTACAACCAATAATAATACAATGAGAACACAGAGATGATTATTAGGAAACGTGTATTCGACTATAATATCAATTACAAATTGCTTATTAGCTATCAGTCATTAAACTTTTAACCGAATTTACCCCAATATTTGGTTAGAACTTAATGACAAATTATACGCACCAAATATATTTGACATTACCTTTTATCGTTAGAGGTTCAATTCAATCCCTCCAGAATACTTGTAATCGCATTTATCGTTGGGGGCCCAACTTAATCACTCAAGAACACTCTGAATCGCATTTTCCATCGGCGCCCGACCAACTCACTCCAGCCTCTCACAACTTATGTTCTCCCAACTTATTATTCTCATCCATGGAGATTTTAAATCCAAATTCAAATCAAATTCGAAAAACACAATCAGGTAAATTACAAAACATCACACCAGAATTGAAAACTCCAAAAAGATCACAAAAACTTAATTTCACCAATAGAATAATTAATTCGATTCAAATATAAATTCATACAAATAAATCAATCAATTCTCTCGAACAAATATTTAGAATCATACGGACAAGCAGTATAGCATTAATCAATATACATTTCCACATAACATACATCAATAAACGCATTAATTGTCATGTATATGGAAACAGACGAATGAAATCTTTGTAATATCCAAAGTAAATACATAGCTCAGTGCCAGTTAGATATGAAATGAAAGATTTAGAAGAGGAATCTATATTAGGTAGGTTTTATAGTAATGAGATACAGAAGACAGATTTTAATCAGATCTAGATGTTTAATTTTTCTTTATTATGTTCTAGAGACTCCTAGAAACGTGTTTGTGCTAGAAATGCAATAGGAACAGCTGTAAAGGGTCGTAACATAAACGTTTTGTTTTTCTAGAAACTCCTAGAAACATTTACAGTTTATATGTATAAACATAACAGAAGTAGAGTTACAGAATACGGATTTTTAACTTACAAGGCAGACTTGTATAATGTCGCAGTAATTTGCAGATATAGATATCCTTTTAAGAAATAAACGTTTTTCTTGTAACAGAAAAGAAGATTCGTGATTTGGATAATTTTATAGTGAAACTTAATTTAACTCCAGAGGTTCTGACTGAATACGAAGTAATACAAAATTCGTTGATGCAAAGATCCGCAGCTTCGAAAAAGAGCAAAAAATATATAGCACAAACAGATACGGAGAAAACAACTAAATTTATTAACACATTGTTCAAAAATCAAACATTTTAATGTTTTTATATTCTATTTTCCTGTGGAATTAGCGACTCCTGAAGAGACTCAAACTACACTCGGACAAATCGATGGACAACTGAAAATAGGGAATAAATATAATATTCATTGTGCAGTAAACGCTGGAAACATTCTATTGCTACAGAAAAACAAGTCAGACAAAAGGTTTACGGCTTTTATTTCGAAATGTGTTTTTAAAAAATCGAACATTTGATTTTTAATTGACTTAAATAAACAAACGCAATATTTTCCAAAGCTTATTAATTGCACGTCTCCATTGCGATTCATTAACACAAATTTGAGGTTTATGAAATCTGCCCTACGTTATGAAAAGTATGCTGTAGTATGGAGGTAAACTGTGGCTCATTTTTATTTTTTTATGTATATCTAGTATGTAATCCAAAACGACTGTTGGAATATCAACGTGTGACTCATTTTCAAACAACCGTTGGAATTTATTTTAATTTACTTATATTATATCTTTAAAAAATGTCTATTAATTTTTCCAACTTTATAAATAAATATGGAATATTACTACTTGTTTTCAATTAATTAAATCGGCAAAATAATTAAATATTAAACTCTACTGTTATTGTATGAGAGATGAAATTATTAAAACTTTAAAAAATAAGAAAAACTAGTATGCTATTGTAAATTATCATACATCGAAAGAAAGTGGAATTCAACAATTAGCATTATGTAAAAACGAATCTAGTATAACATTTGTTTATAGCTGTGGTTTAGATCAAACAAAGGAAATAAATAATTTAATTTCTTCAATTTTTAAACTCCAACAATTAGGTGAGAAATTTTGCAGTCAAATAAGTTTATGGGTTTTATATTAACTTTTTCTTGGTAAAATATTTGAAAAAATAGTTTTAGATCATACTCAAAATTTATCTTTAAAAAATGACAACCTTAAATAAATTGTTAGGGTCAACAACTGCTCTATCTTCAAATAATTTTAATACAAGTATAGCTGATAAAAGATATCTAAATCAAAATGATTATGAAATGGAAGCAGATTTAAATATAAATAATAATACTTTAACAAATATATCCCCTATAGCAGAAACTGATGTAGTTACAAAAGGATATGTTGATCTTCAAAATAATGACTTAACTTCTAGAAATTTAAATATGAATTGAAATAAAACTACTCAATTACAATACGCAACAATTGGTACTGATGCAGCCAATCTAGCAACTGTATATGTGGAGGTTAACCGCGTAACCTTTAAAGATGTAAATATGAAGGCAGGATAAAAGAATATATAATTTAAGTGATCCGTTGAAAACAAAAGTTGCAACAAATAAATGTTATGTTGATAATAAAATATGGGTTAATCAGACAATTAATACAAAGATTGGTGAACTAAAAATTACAAATAAAAGTTATGTTGATTCTTAACTCACACCTCTAATCAAACCAGAATTTTATATGAAAAATAATAAAATTATTCAACTTGGAAATCCTTCTAAAGACAATGATGTAACAAATACATTTTATATTGATGATGAAACACGGAAGTTGAGAAAGTAATTAATAAAAAGATTGGTGAACTCAAAACCTATTTCAAGCATACAACAAGCAATATGAAGATTACCGTATTGCCCCTAATTTACTTATTTCTTCTATTTCAAAGAAAGTACAATAAGAATATTTCAATTACATATATACTTCAGATAAATATACTCCAACGTTTTGGATATCATCTAAATTTCATCAAGGATTAAAACTTGGTAGTGGAACTAATTATAGAGAAAATAAAACAATAGCAAAAGAAGGAGGTAAAAATCTTTTTAATTCACCCACAACTAGAGTTGGCTCAACCAAATTATATAATAATGCTTTAGATTTTAATAGGCCAAATAGTATTCAAACTTCAACAACAGTTGGTAGTAATTTCACGTTCTCTATTCTCGCAACAGGTAATGCAGATGGTAGAGTATTTACTAGTTCTGTAGGAAATTTTTTTTTTGGTTGGTATAGTGCTGGTCAAGGATTACTTTATATGGGAGGGTATGCTCATGGAATGAGTAGTAATTTAACACCAACAGAATCTAGAGATAGAAACTCACATTTATATGTATTAAGAAATCTCGATAAAACAAAGGCATTTTGGGATTGAAAACAAAAACAAAAATACAAGGTATTACCGATAGTTCAGCAACAAGTTGAAATTAAAATGTAATTACTGGTAAACCATTAATACATCCAATAGAAACAGTAAAGTTCACAATTAATGAGTGTTTAGGTTTTAATTATTCAATGGCAGATACAACTGTTACTAGGATTATTGATTTTCTTGCTAAATGACATTCAGTTAGATAGATTATTTAAAATTTATTTAAAAAATGAATGAACAAATAAAATCAAGAACATGATCTAGAAAAGAAAATTCTTGAAGGTAGAATAAATGAACAATACATTTTTTATCTGGATATTTCTCAAATAAATAGCCACAGAGACATAGATAGAGCAAAAAATATGTTATATAAAAAATACAATTAGAAAATCAATTAGCTCATTATATGATAATTTAAATTCAATGGTGTAAATCAGATTCTATAATTATAACAGGAGGAATAACTTTAGTATTACTAACTTCAATAACTGCAGTAATTTTAGGAACAGATGGTTTAATTGCTTCTCCTATTACTGCAACTATTGCTGAAATTCTTAGAGTGCAGTACAAACAACAATTACAGAAGGAATTGTTATTGGATTAACTTCAAAAAAGAAATCTCATTATAAATATATCTGTGAAGTAAAAAATTCTTATATAAATAAATAATATATTTATTTTGCAAAATGTAAAAATGAAGAAAAATTTCTATCAAAGAATTAGAAGGATTTGATAATCTTTTAAAGAAATGGATGAAGATATAAATGCAATAAAATTAAAGTTAAAATGGAATACTAGTAATAAAATATTACAAAATGAATTAACCTCAACTGCGATATATAGGAATTATAAAACTCTAAAACCATCAGATATTTAAAAAATTCAAAGAGAAATTAAAATTGAAAGTTTAAGAGAAAATTTAATGAGTGGAAAAATGAAAAATTAAAATAAATTAAGATTGGTTAAAATTAAAAGATAGAAAAGAAGAAGAAAACCATACTGTTTTTATAATTAATTTTCTTGATAATAAATCTTCAATAAATAAATCTTCTAACTTTTTCTTTTTCATTTATTCGTTTTTTCATAGCACATTCTACAAAATCCTCAACTAATACAAATTTTCTTACAAAAATAGTTTTCATAACATTTTCTCCTGTTAAAATATATTTACCATTTTCATCACAATAATCTTTAGATTTATTATCCCATCCCTTATTGCTCCAAAAAAACACCATAACTTGGATTTATTTTTTACAATATTTTTATTTACCTATCCAAAATATTTTGTTTAGCATCATGATTAGTAGTAAAGTAAATATGTTTTAATTCTATGATTAATTTTCTTTGATGGTAGATAACATCTATTACTACTTTTTGCTTTTTAAAACCAAATAATTGTACAACATTTTAGTTGTATATATTTTTTCCGTTTGTCAAATTGTCGAGAAGTATACAACTTACTCTCCCAAACTTCACAAATTCACAAGTTTCCAAAAAACAATATCGAGAAAATGACGCAAAAAAGGTATAAAATATAGAAAAAAATAAGAAATTTCAAAGTGAAACAATTGGCACTTTTTTAAGACCAATAACGGCTTAAAACTGCATTTAGAAAAAAATGAAAAATGGATAAAAAAAGCGCTGGGGGTGGGAGGAATAAATTGTATACTACTGGAGTGTATCACCTGAGTACAAGACGAATAATTATTCCCACAAAGCAGTTGATTCACAGTTTGTGGTAAAAATTTCATTCCATCAATATTAATTCATAATTATTAATATAGAATCATGAATTGTTACTAAATAACTTTTAAATAATATACCTAACTTGCTTTCTGGCCCTACGGATAACGGCGTGGAGACATATTTTTAACGAAGTCTTCAGAACTTTAAATTTGATTGGTATAAGAGTTGCTTATACAGTTAGAACTCCGCAGTTAGAACTATTAAATAAATATCTTTTATTTATATGTTTACATCTATGCACTAAAAATTATCGTTACAAATACGCTAAGCAAAAATAATTGTTGATATGTTTTATAATAGTTACTATATTACAATATATGTATATCTGACGAATATATTATGTATATAAATAAATACACGCAAGATATGTTTTTTAATATTTGGAATAAATATGAATAGAAATGACCTACAAAAAGATAAAATAACGTCTATCTCAATGTTCTTTATTATTTTTATATTTTTACATTTGAAAAACAGGAAAAGCATTTTTAAAACGCCCAATACCGAACAAGATAAGATTAGTTCATACTCTCCGATCCTGTGACATTGATTGTGTCATACAGAGATCCGTTGAGGTGCCAAAGTTGGAGCAGATAGGATAAGTAAGACGATCGCGGAGACCACTTGAGAGTTCGATAACACTTGTGTCGAAATATCTGCTGAATCGTGATATCCACTGTATTGTAAATTAGAGGCATTAGAACTAGTGGGGTGCAGCTTCGCAGGTATAAAAATAATATTCAAATTACATTTGACCTACATATATTCTCAATTATTACTGTAAATTACTTAACAGACATGTAGTCTCTATACAATAGCAATACTTAAAGAACATTTCAATATGTATAACATAATATCTCTATTTTTGTAATATAATAGCTATCATATTTATTCAAAAAATATTCTCGCATATCATATCGACCACATCCTATAGATTTAAAGAATGTATATGATTTATCATTTCGTGTATTCATTTATACGCAAAAACGTCTAACAAAGTAATACTATATTAACGGGTAATATTTCTATAACTTTACAAGTATTCGGGTATATTGTTTATCGCTTTTATCGATCCAGCTGGTCAATACAGTTTATACGATTAAAGATGCGATAACGTAGTGGTTAACACGTCTGACTATCAAGCCGGCGACTCGTGTTCAATTCCCGACTCGTCCCACAACTTAAAAATAGAGAATGCTAGGCTGAATAAATGCGTCACTGAATTAGCGCGTTACTGAATAAGAGTGTATCAGAATAAGCGCGTCACTGAAATAGCCCATTACAAATATATAATCCGGATTAAGAGTGTAAAACTAAAAGAAAAATTCCGAATAAAAGCGTCGTATGCAAGGGACTGAATAAGGACGTCACTTAATATGAGCGTCGTATGCAAGGGACTGAATAAGGACGTCACTTAATATGAGCGTCGTATGCAAGGAACTGAATATGGACGTCACTGAATATGAGCGTCGTATGCAAAAGACAGAATAAGGATGTCACTTAATATGAGCGTGGTATGCAAGGGACTGAATAAGGACGTCACTGAATATGAGCGTCGTATGCAAGGGACTGAATAAGGACGTCACTTAATATGAGCGTCGTATACAAGAGACTGAATAAGGACGTTACTGAATATGAGCGTCGTATGCAAGAGACTGAATAAGGACGTCACTTAATATGAGCGTCGTATGCAATGGACTGAATAAGGACGTCACTGAATATGAGCGTCGTATGCAAGAGACTGAATAAGGACGTCACTGAATATGAGCATCGAATGCAAGGGACTGAATAAGCGCCTCATTCAACAAGAGCGTCGTATGCTAGGGACTGAATACGCGTCACGGAATAAGAGCGTCGTATTCAAGGGACTGAATAATAGCGTCACTGCATGAATAAGATGCTGGTAAAATTAATTTATTTTATATAATTGATAATTTAGCGAAAAATTAATTAATTAAATACATAAGATATACACAATTTCAGTTTTAATAGAACATTTTTCTTTTGAAAATATTCGCTCTTGAAACTTACATATTTAGTACAACATGCAAAGGATTATTTCAAAGGATATCATGATATATTCCTATAATTCTTTTAAAAACTTTAGTTTGTATAATTAGCACATAATCATGTAATAAAGCTTTAAAGTACAACAATTAACATTTGGGATGTTATACAAAATGTAATACTAAATTTTCTGATTTACAAATATTCTGATTAAATTTCTCAAATTTGAATTCTTCAAGTAATCATATTTTTTAAATATTTTATTTTTAATAATAAATGGTATATTTAGTCTTTCAATATTTAGCCATTCAATATATATGGAATCTATAATATGAAATTTGAAGATTTTCTATATACAATCTTATATGGAAATTTTACATAACATTTAATTATATAATATTTTTACGGTAATTAGGTTACTGTAAATAGAATTTTCAATTTCTGCTTACAAATAAAATGGAATTCACAAAAC
This sequence comes from Invenusta paracnida, assembly GCA_036023295.1. Classification (NCBI taxonomy): domain Eukaryota; kingdom Metazoa; phylum Platyhelminthes; order Proseriata; family Coelogynoporidae; genus Invenusta; species Invenusta paracnida. The sequence goes on along the minus strand of JAYRBW010124391.1, from coordinate 2,108 downwards.
ACGTTTTGTTTAAATAATCAACATATTATATAAAACGTCATCAAAATTTATAATTAAAAGTCGTTAAACTAATTTACTTACATAGATATTTTCTAACAGTTATTGCAGTTATTTTATGAAAATAGATATAAAAAAATTATTATTCGAAATATTGAACTTTTATTGTATATTCCTTTATTTGTTGTTTTTCTTTGTATCATTTAAGTCAGATTGACATTATATGTAATTGAATATTATTACGTTGTAAGATCTATATCTGAAATTATTCGCTAAAAATTAAACAAATTATAAATATTTTTAATTTTAATTCAATTAATTAATTAATGGGTGTAGTGTACTATAATTGTGTGTAATTTTTTATGAATAAACCACAATACATGCTTAATTATGACAATTATCAGTGAACAAATTATTGATTTTGTATATTTTCATTACTCAATCCTACATATCATGCGTTTATACTTTTTATTGGTAGTATTTTTCTATAATTCAAAACATGCTTAATAATATATACATATATTTATACGTATGATTGTTACTGACTGGTAATTTATTCCCCCTCCAGCATTTTTGCTGTGAATTTTAAACGAACAAATAAAGCAATATAAGCTTCTGTTACTCTTCTAAAAATATAGTTTTATAGCTTTTGGCGCTATGTACACTTTATGGGATTGTCACGTGACCTTCATACAAAATAACGTTACTATATGTATTTATTTTTATTTTTCTAAATCGATAAAATTCTTTTATTTTTTTGGAAATTTTTAAACATTAATCATTATTTAGATAATATACTATATTAATATTTGGATATACCGCTATTCTTTTGACCAAAATAATTTTTTCTGTAAAAAATGTTGCGGTTATTTATAAAAACTTTTAAATTTAAATTTTTCGTAAAAATATATTTGTTTACTATTTTTTCAATGGAATCTGTTACAAAACATTCTCGTTTATCTAAATATATAGTTTCAAAACTCTACTCCACCAGGAAGTTTAAAAATTATAGGTGGGGGAGGGGGGCACAGATCTCACCCGGGATATGAATATGGTTAAAGGAGCTTATATTTTACACTTTCTGATTACACCACTATTATACTTCTTGCATAAATTTTAATAAAAAACTTTTAAAATGCAAAACATCAAAATCTTATCATTTTGCAAAAAGAATTATCCTGCAGCAATCATACTTACTTTTACATTGCTTCTCGATCAATTTTGTTCTCTTTTTTACTGAAATATTCTGAATTCTTTCCTCAAATTCGTAGAATCCAAACACCTCAACATAGAGTGCTTCGGGTTCTGTGTTGTTCAGACGCACTGAAAGAAGAATTCATGGACGCAATGAAATTCAAGCGACTCGTGCATTCAATGAAATTGTTAATCGAAATTCTTTATATATATTATATATGTATATTTGTTTATAATTTAATACTGAAAAAAGTGTACATAATACACATGTTTATGCAATAATTTGTCAGCACTTTTTCTTTTATTTAACGACTGATGGAAATATAAAAGTTGGAAAAAATAGATATATGTGGTATATATAGTGTTTATTAGTATCCATTTTTATGTTTAAGTGTATAATGCAAATATCACAAATATACATGTATATATACAGATATACAGATAATAATATGCCTATCAGATAGTCATAAAAAAAGTCTGATTAAACTTAGTACATTTAAAGCGATATGTTACGTTTTCAAGTCGAAATTCTACTTTCTAGAATTTTTAAATTAATTATTTAGTTAAGAGAACAGAGTAAAAAGCATTATGCCAGTGTTCACTATTTTGACAATATGTCCTCTGAAGGCACTTATAATTAATACATATACATAGTAATGTACAGTAGAGGGAACATCAAATTTAGTAAAAACGTCCTACATAAGGTGCAGTAATATCATGGAAACTAATTTATAACAATAACATTCACTTTTCAAATAATAAAAATTAATAATTTTTTAGATAAATTAGGATTACTTTATTTAGATATTCATAGATTGATTACACAGTGTAACAAAAAATTGTTTATCTTTATTTTTCAATGTTTCTAGACTAAATCGATGCTGCTGATTCCAAAAATGTAAATTATTTGATCATAT
>JAYRBW010124380.1:0-16672 GCA_036023295.1 Invenusta paracnida | reverse complement strand
TGACTAGGAACCAGAGGTTCGAAAATTTGTGCCTATAATACACTTTAATTACAGCAAGTGCTCTTCTTACTTATCTTTTTACTAATGCTGTATTGGGAGCAAAAACAATATATCTCATCATAAAATTGATAAAATATCAGTCTGCAATTTTTTCAAAATATCACATTTTAAAGAAAATCATAATATTTTATTAATTAATATATGTTTTTTATTGTTTTAAATATTCTTCTATAGCATTGACAAGAATTTGTTTTTTGAACTCACTTACATTTTATTAAAATATATACGTGTGAGTCAGAAGTAACCCCTAGATATTATTTATAATTTCATTAAAATTTAACTTATTCATGTGATCATAAATTTTCAAAACAGCATTAGCGGTATAACTTTGATTTTAATTATCTACTGAAAAGTTTATATTTAATTATGTATGATTTATTGATTATCTATTGCAAAATTTAAATTGACTATATAAATATTTAACTAGGTATTTATTAATTTAAATCACATTATTCGTTTCAGATAGTTTGTTGAGCTATACGATGCTTAATTTTATACATACATTTAGCGATACTATATATTTAAATATTTTATGTATAATGCCTGGTATCACGCTATGATCTGTCACTTATATACACTTGTGTTACCTATTTAATTATATTACCTTGTTGTTCAATGTGAAAAAACTATATTAAAAAAGTGTTAATTTAGAATCTTTTATAAAATCACAAAAAATGATATCTTTCTTGCACTACGTTATGCAACTCAGTGAAGTAACTCGTGTAGAATTGTGAAAGGTCCATGTTACTTCCATAATTAGTGCCGATAGATTTTTTAATATCAGCTTCTGATTTCAGTAAGATACAGTAATCACAAGTACCAGGTAAACCTCTACCAAATCTCTAGAAGTTAGAAAAATATGCGTAATGAGTGAAAAGCGGGTGACATTTATAAGCAAATAAATGATTTCTGGCCATTCAGATATTGACCCGGCTTTCCGAATGAAAAGAATTAGCATTTCAGCTGCTTAAGAAACGTTTCCCGATGCCAATAGCAAAGTTCAAAATATTCTCAAATAAGCAATCATATCCCGAGTTTATTTATTTATTGTAGGCAGTCATCTTTACAAATGGAGATTTTAAGAAAGTAATGCCATAAAGAATACATTTTACAACTGTTTGTAAAATGAAAAATACAAATTCAAAAGAAAGAAGTAGACACTTTAGACTATTGAGTGGTTATAGTTTACACAGCCCGAGGTGCGACATACTCTACAAGCATTTTGATTTTTTCAGCACATTAATAATACAAGGCCATACTTTTTACAGCCGTAGTTACATACGTTATTAATATATTATTTCTATTTAGAGGTGCTTTGAAGTTTGATATTTTTTCTATGTACTTTGATGCACATCATTGTATCTACAATACTTCTGTTTGATCTAATGATGTATCTTATTTATAAATAACTATAAATGCTTTTATAAATAATATGTTCTGCTTGTATTCATCATAAATAAAATTATGTCATTGGTGATTTTTTTTCTGTAAAAAGGTTGGATTTTGTATTATTTATTGAATATTGTTGTTATGAAATGCCAATATAAACTTCAAATAAAATTTGACTTAGCTAGAAAACAAATTAATAAAACTTTTTTTATTACCGTTGTTATTTTGCATTATCTTAGTCACAAAAATTCGCAGTTACAATATGTTTAATTGTCTTGGTAAATGAGATATCGAGAATGTGATATTTGACCTGTGCAATGATTATAATTTTACAAGAATCTAGTGTTACATTTCTTATTAAAAAGTAATCATTATAATTAAAAAAATGTTTTTTCATAGGGGTGGGGGGTGGAGGCTGTTATTTTTAGGCACCGTTACTTATAAATTATCATTTTTTTGTCATTAGTATTTTACGCTCCGCCATTTTGATTTGCTTATCCAGGTACCTACAGGAGGCATTCAATGTGCCTCTGGTGATCCAGCTGACAGATGATGAGAAGTTCCTTTGGAAGGGACTCACGGTTGAAGAGAGTCGACGCCTCGCACGGGAGAATGCCAAGGACATCATCGCTCTAGGCTTCGATGTCAAAAAAACCTTCATTTTCAATGATTTTGACTATGTCGGGTAACTTTCCAAGTCACTATTTCGTGTTTTTTTTCAGTATCATAATTTTCCAATTGATATATAATGCCTTCAACTTAAACATTTTCTGTTTTATCTCTCATTTTGAATAGTTTTTTTTATTTGGCTAAGTATTTATTAAGCAATAACTAAAACTGTTTGGAATATCGTTTTACGGATAATTCTATAATTAAAAAATAAATTCTGTCTACAAATATATCTTCAACTAGAATGAATGAATAGCATTTAACTATTTATTAGCCTAATACATATTTCCCCCGCTTTAGGCAAACTACATATAAGTATAACATTTATCAATAAATATTATGTAATGAACAAATTGAAGTGACTTATAAATATATAGAACTGATTTTCTACATTTTTAGATAGTGAAATGTTGGGTTCAATATTGCTTTACTCGCCCCCGTTCAGGCAGTGCCCCGCGTTCTATCAGAACATAGTTCGCATTCAGCGCTCAGTGACTTACAGTCAGGCACGTGGGATCTTCGGCTTTTCCGAAAGCGACTGTATCGGGAAAGTGGCCTTCCCTGCTGTGCAAGCTGCGCCCTGCTTCGCATCCTCTTTCCCAAAAATCTTCTCCCCCGGGCAGAATCTTCCCTGTCTCATCCCCTGCGCCATAGACCAGGACCCCTACTTCCGTATGACTCGGGATGTGGCACCTCGGTTGGGTCTCCACAAGCCGGCGCTTCTGCACTCGGTCTTCTTCCCGGCCCTGCAGGGCGCTTCCTCCAAGATGAGCGCCAGTGACTCCAACTCCGCCATATTTTTAACCGATAATGCGAAGCAAATCAAAACTAAGGTGCTTGTCTACTAGTGATTAAGAACTTTGAATTGAAACCACTAATTAATTATAGTTCTTTTGAAAATCAGAAAATATTCACTAAGCCATTCAGTAGGTATTGAATTCAGATCTCTTTAATCAATCTAGATTCTAAGTTAAATAGTAAGATGTAGTTTCCCTTGAGTAGCATTTTTAAATAAAATAAAATAGCCAGGCTACTCGTTGTTTTAAAATAGTACGTTATATTTCTGTGTAAGACACTTTCTTCAGACGAATAATCCTTCACTAAACAGACTCGACGAAGCTATTTTCACCAACATCTTAACCTAACATCTGCATCTCACCTACCGACTATCGACTACCCCACAACGAACGCTGTCTCTATATGTACGCAAACAGATTTTATTAAGTTAATCGATTTCTGTTAGTTTATTTCTCCATGACACCTTCGTCAGACGAAAGTGTCTTACACCGAAATATAACATACTATTTTAAAACAACGAGTAGCCTGGCTATTTTATTTTATTTTATCTAAGTTAAATGTTATATTATAACTTTTCTTTGCGCCGTCATTCTATTTGGTTATTCGTTTTCATTTAGTTATGCTAGTCATTGTGAATGTTGACATTTTGAAATTAATTATACATCTTTATTTTAGATTGCTTTAGGATACGAAATGTAACATAATATAGTACAAAACTTCTATAATATTTCCTATTTATTTTTCTTAGATTCTAGATCAATTGGCTTGCTCAATAGATCAATAACATGCATTCCTTTTTTAAATTTCATTTGTATTATATTTTATTGAACTTTCTCTTTGGTGTTAATTATAATCAGTAACTTTAAAAGATTCGGTGTATATAAAATAATAATCTGACAAAACTTTTTCTAAAAAGAGAACAGGCAATGCAATTATATGATTTCCTGCATTTTATTTTATATTGGAATTTATTGCTATAATAACAATGAATAAAAGTGCAATACAATTTTTTGTAAGTATGTGAAAATGCATATTAATATTTAAATAGTTTTTATCAAGTATTGGTTTTTTTAAATTTACGTATGACAGAAAAATTTACACATTGCCAACTAAACTCATGTCAGGGGTGTTTTGTTAGAAAAATGTTGTATTGGAAATTATATATTATTTTGCGTTGTTACCTAAAAGTAATCACATCTAAATCTTTCAAAAGTAGATTATAATTTAAAAAAATGATTATACATACGCACAGCATACTAATAACATAATCGATGTTATTCAGTATAAAATAAAAATGAAGTCTTCGGTATAATCAGATAACTAGCATACACCACTTTATTCAACGAATTGCATTTTTTAATGTTAGTTTGTCACTAATACAAAGCTACATATTTTAGAAAATTATGTGTCTTGTGTCGAGAATTCCCATTTGAATCCTCCAGTATTATTATTTTTGATGTTCAGTTTTTTAAACTAATTTATTTTAATAAACTATTATTATTATTAAACTCACCTATACTCTCCACCGTTCTAGATAAACAAGTATGCATTCTCGGGAGGTCGAGTCTCTGTTGAAGAGCACCGGGAAAAGGGTGGCAACTGTGCTGTTGATGTGTCCTTTCAGTACCTCCGCTTCTTTATGGAAGACGATGATCGATTAAAGACGATTGAAGAGGTTTGTGTGGGTGTATTTGTCACCGCTTTATGGAATGGGTTAGATTTCTAGTTTTTATGGGATTTATTTTTTTATTTTTGAGTCAAATAAAAGGATATTTTGAAGGACTGTTTATCGAGTTAGTGCAAAATGTTGTTTTAATATTAGCTTTAAAGCGGGTAAATGAATCAAAGGTCTAAACGATCTTACTGATGTATACTATTGTTTATTTCTTACATTGATAATATAGCTTCCCATTTTATATGTTTTAGATTGAATTCACTTCTGTATTTTTACCAAAAATATACAAGGTGGATAATTTGTAACTGCCTATTCAAAATCTGTACCTAAATGCAAATAGGGTAAAAATTTTATAAGTATTAAGTAGATATAAATATTATTTCTAATGTTTTGCAAATTTTCATTATTTTTAACGATTTTTGCTTAACATTTGACTACTTACATACATCGACAAGTATAATATGTAAGAATTTTTTTATCTTAAGATATCTGCAGGAGTGAAATATATAAAATGGAGGTAATCATTGGTTTCCTTCTCTTCCATTAATTAGACATATTCGAGCGGTGAACTGCTCACCGGACATCTCAAACAGGAGTTGATTGAACTGCTTCAAAAGATGGTCGCCGAGCACCAACTCCGACGGAAAGAAGCCACTGACGATGTTGTTACCCAATTCATGACACCGAGGAAGTTGGAGTTCAACTGATGGTCACATTTAGTTGTTGGTCCTTAGTGAAATCGTGCGACGGTGCAATTTGTGAATTAAGTGGCTGTTTTATCACTCTTTTCTTTCTAGTCCAGGAGTCGAGATGGCTTTAATCAAAATTTTGATTGTCAAAGGCTTGTCCGTTTTACCAAAAAGGCTAGCATGTGAAGTTATCAGAAAGGTGCGTCTTAAGTTGAACAACCGGGGCTAGTGTCCCTCCCCCCACAGGGAGTCAAAATATCCCCAAATATCAGTGCTAATATGGGAGACACTAGGCAGTTTAAGACGTACTTTTCTGATAACCTCACGTGTTAGCCTTTTCAATAAAACAGACACACTTTTGCCACTCGAAATTTTGATTAAACTCATCTCGGCTTCTGGACTATTCCTCCTTCCCTCTCAACATACGCAATTAAAGGCATCAATACCCATTTGCTTGTACCGTGTGTTATGAAATGATAATGTATATTTAAAGCAATTATATTATACTTAAATAATTTTTTGTTCATTCAGTTTCTGTTTGATGCAATTATATTTGTTTTCTTGGCGAATTAATTACGCGTATCAGACGATAACATCTCGCTGTTACGAAATACGATATATAGTAGAACGGGGATTACTTCTGAAAATTATCAAAATTTACTAAATGAATTGCTACTAACCTATGATTGAAAAATATAATTCTTGTGTTTGAGCAACCAGTCATAAAATGGGATAATATAATTTTACTGTTTTTCCATATTATAGAATACTGCGATTTCTATTAAATTTCTCTGATTTTCATGAAAATTTATATTTTTAATAAAATTATAAACTTATTTTGAATTGACACATTGTACATCGTTCGAATTCTCCATGTATTTTTTACATTTTAAAACACATTTGAGACACAAGCCATATGATATATATAGTTTCCACGTGCATTTAAGTTAAAATGAACACCATAATTTTGACTTTAAATCTATAAAAAAGATGCGTTTATTTACTTATAGATGCATGAGATTACATAACTATTTTAAAGCTGCATAATATGGTATATGTGTTTTAATTTATTAATGTATAAATACTTGGAGAATTAAAAAAATGTACAATATTATGTCAAATAAAAATGAAAACAATGATATTAGAAATATGAATTTTTACGAAAATCATAAAAATTGTCGTTTAATATGATAAAATTGTAAATTACTATTATTATTTCATTTTGTGACTGGTTGCGCAACACAAGAATTACATTTTTCAAGCATAGATTTGTAGCAATTCATCAAGCATAACAAACCTTTTGTGCTCAAATTTTGATAATTTTCAAAGGTCGCTTCGAACTACATCTTTACGATGGTTAATGAGCTTCTTTGAAGTTATAAAATTTGCAATTTTAAAAGAAAACATAATATGAGCCAATTTTATGTAAAATACCCACTATGAATTTTCCAAATTTTCTTTTGTGCATACTTATACATAATATACTACATATATTGATATAATGATCAATAAATTATTTCCATTCACCCAATTCGTCAAGAGCATAAACATTTTATGAGAGGGCTTAGCTATAACCAAGCTTATTTTAAATAGTATTTTTTATAGCTGGATTATAATACTGTGCTTACTTTTGTGTATATTGTTTCAAAAATATTATTAATGTGATATTCAACACTTTAAAAAGGACCCTAATCACTATTCTAACGACTGTAATTCTAATTATTATATTCCAATCATGGAATTGTACACCAACAATATATATTTGTAGTTTTACTACGCCCTACTATACCTAGCTTTCTCATGTATAATGATAGCAGTAAAAGCCTCCATTATGTTCATTTTTGGGTACGAAATAATGTTTTTTATTCTGCCTTATATAATAGTTCAATAAATTATTCCATTTTCTTGAACTTCAATTATTTGTTTATTCTATTTTAATTATAGCTATAAAACGTGAATGCATTACTGTTTAGAAGACTGAACTGCATTATGTCCTTCGGCTGACAGAGGGCCGTAAGGCCCGAAGACGTGGCATATTGAGGTTCAGTTTTCTATACAGTACTTCCATTAATAAGATAAACATTTTGTGTTGGCTTAAATAATATAAAATAAGAAGGTTAATTTAGTTCTACAACACTGCAAAGTTTATTGCCTGAATTTTCGGTATCGTATACCTTCCTCAGAGGCTAATAACAAAGTGAAAAATACAGTGACTAATACGAATCTTAAGTGAGAATGAATACAAGCCAATAAGGAAGGACACAATACAATAAACATGACAAACATAATACTGAATCAATATTACTAGCGTAAGATTATATATTACTATTATAGATACTAGTATAATAATACTTATATAATTTAATAGTAAAGAATAAATGCAGCTCAGCTAGCGAAAAACAAGAATTTACACGAGTACAAATCCGGATAGATTGATGGTATGAATGAATCACAGTTTATTCATGCTATGAGAATCTGTAGTAATGTAATATGATTCTAAAATTAGACGTCTTTTCGACTGCAAGAATCGATATATTATCAAAGTCAATTCTGTGCTTACTTTTGTATGCATGATCCGGGTGTAACAAGCGAATTGAAGCCTTGTTTTATTTCAATCTTGTATCCAATGTATTGCTTGTCTGTCCAGTGTAGGTATATCTGTTGGCAGTCTGCACACGGATTCTGTAAACAATTCCCTTTGTAAGTATTTTTGGGAGAGGTAATATTTGGCCGATTTTTCTAGGTGGTTTTAGAACGACTCTTACACCTGCCTGGGATAACGCGTGTTTTATTCTTTCAGACATCCCTTTTACAAAAGGAAGAACCGCAAAGCCCTTAGGCTGGATGTGTCCATCATTGGAAGTTGGTTCGCAGAACGATTGCGTAGGATGGGCTCTGGGTAACCATTTTGTCGAAAAATATTCTTTACTATAGAGAAGTTTCTTTTTGTTTCTCTTCTTCTTCCGAAGGGATCGTGGTAGCTCTATGTTTCAAAGATCTGACCACCGATAGCTTTGATATATTGGGTAGTGGGATGAGAAATGCAAATAACGGTTGGTGTGAGTTGCTTTGCCGAAAACTGATGTTTTAATCGTGAAATCCTCTTTCCTTGTTACACAAATATTTAAGAACGGAACAGAACGGTTTGTATCTTTTTTCTCCATAGTGAATTTAATGGAATCCTCTAGGGAATTAATTAATATAAATGAAAAAACCATCTAGTTGATCTTGTGGTAACATGATGCAGGTATCATCGACATATCTTTTCCAGAATCTCTGATTGAAGGATTGGTTCGCAAGCATTTTTTCTTCCAAATGCTCCATCACGATGTTTGACACTATTGGTGATACGGGAGAACCCATGGCACAACCTGTTACTTGCTGGTAAAACTCCTTGTTAAACGAAAACTGTGTAGATTTTAGGCAAAATTGAAGAAGTTCACATATCTCATCGGTGGATAAATTAGCAATTGCTCCCAGATCTTCTGTGTTTGAAAGCCTTTATTTTGTCACATTCAAAGCTAACTCTACTGGGATGTTTGTGAATAGAGATACTACGTCAAAGGAAACTAAGACGTCACCTGATATACCTTAGGTGACATCTTAGTTTCCTTTGACGTAGTATTTCTATTCACAAACATCATGTATGGGGATTAATAGTATGGTTTTTTCACTTATTTCACATAAAAAACGGATAATATGATCATGTACACAATCAATAGGTATACTATAATGAGAATAATGACTATATTCTCAGCAGAATAAACACTTAAACTATCAAGGTAGCCATTATAGGTTCAAACCAGGTACCAGTAGAGCACTAATCTCAGTTGAGCCTGCTGAGAAAGGACGTAGGTACCCATTATTCTTTTAGTATTTATTAATACCAGCAAGAAAACAACTTGGCAATAATAAATAACATGGTCATATATTTGAAAAAGAAATACTGTTATTCGAATATTATGTATATAATATGTATATATAGATAAACATCTAATTAGTTATGAGCTAGATATTTATAGCAGAATCATAATCCATTTGTTATATTTTAGCACAACAACCTATGACCTATTCTATAAATTATTTTGGAATATCTTCCCGAAGCTAATTTTGTCTTGCGAACACGAAATATATATACTTGAAAAATTCTATTCAGTCACATTTCACTGATCTTATTAGACATACAAAAAGCACCATGTCAGTTTTTCAAAGGGATCCTAAATGGTCGGTCGGCAAAGTATTAGAGCCTATAAAATTGTCCCACTTTAAAAATAATAACTTTATCATACAGATAGTAATTACTTTAATATGTTTTTATAATATATTTAAGAAGCCTAATATTTTATATATGTTTCTGCGCTAAGATGCCTACTACTATAGCTATGATACAGTGCTGTGATAAAGATGGTTTGTTTGGAAACTTAACAGTGCAATCATTAGCCCAAATCCAATCCGAATAATGAGGCACACTCATGTATCTGGCTGCAGTGTCGTTTCTCGCGTAGAAGTCTGAAAACACTCCTACTTGTAGAAGATAAGAATGTCCAAGAATATTGCGCATTCCCACAAACAGGGGACCACCGGAATCACCAAATGAAACCAAATTGGGATCCGGTACAGCGCAAAAGGCTTTCGGATTTTTAAGGTCTTCTTTCGTTAGGTGACATATCCGGTACGGTGCCCAGCTAGGAAGTACCTGCTAACGCAAAACGAAAAATTATTTGGGAGATATAGTCAATGCATTGAAAAACTAATTTTAATTATTACTAAAACATATTGGAACGCAGCATAGTTTAATATTTAGAATAAATGATTCGAAACATATCAAATTTTATATTTAGAAAACTATATTCTGTAAAATTATTATTCGATTAAGAATACTATTAGTGTTTCAATTTTAAGTAAAATATCACAGAGAAATGAAACACAGAGATTTCCTCATATTAATTTCATATACATCGCAGTGTAAATTTTCGTTAATTTACCTATAATCGTTTTATTTTTAAAAATTTCCTATACTTTGGTTACAAAAAAGTAGTTTTAAATATTTGAATTAAATTAATTGTAAGAGCTATTAGTACGAGTATCTATTTTTTCATACAATTTTAACAATACATACTTAAGTTCTCAATAAAATAAAATTTATTGCCTATATATCTAAAACTGCTAATACTACATAAATATCTAATCTGGTAGTTTTTAAAACAATATTTTACAGAAAACTTTAGGGTATCCAAAGTGTAGTATTGAACTATATAATCAATAAAAATGAAATCTCTGCGTGTTTACTTACTCTATAGTAAAAACTGAAATGTGCTTTTAATAAGAAAATGAAAATGTATACTTTATTTATTTATATTAGCAATATAACACAATATTATTCTATATTGATATATTACAAATACACTGATTAAATGTTATCAGTAAATTATAAATAAAAAACGAGATATATCAATATATAACACATTAAGTGTTAAATTACACGATATATAATCGGATAAAAAACAGAATAATTATTTTTTGTATTCTTTGTTGTTAAATTGCATTATAACCAAATTTTCAAAATCGATTAAGTTTGAAAATTTAACATGACATGCTTTTCTTTATAAAGTAGAGATTTATTGAGCTTCCTTTATTTATTTATTTAAATTATTTATATAATCCGTAAATTGTTCCATATAAAGTGGAACACATTTGGAAGAGATTATTTCGAATCTGTACAACACATCATCGAGCAGGAACAGCAGCTTTATGATCCGATAAATATGAATCCAGAGATTTTTTCTGGTAATACATCAAATAGTCGTATAATCATATACTATAAAATTGTCGTAGTCATAGAAAAATGCAAAGATATTAGAAACATGTTTACAAATTAATACACTTACAACTTTCTATAAGTTTAAAAACCCTCTAGAAATATAGGTCAATATTGAGAATTCTAGTTTAAATTGAAAGGGCCGAATGATCTTGGTAACGAGCATTTTAAATGAACTCTATAGTATAGTGGTGGCCATGACTTTCATATTATACATACAGGGTCTTACGTTCCGCTATGCTGACTAAATCTAAAACGTGACAAAATAATAATAATTCATTTTAGTTATAATGAATATATAAGTTATACTAATTATGTATTAATGTAACTAAATATTCAGTAACATGATCGATTGTTACAATATTTGATGGAATATGTTACAAAAATCTTTGTCAGGGACTACTAAAACTGTATAGTCCCTGATATTTGTTTATCTAAATCGAAGTTTCAAAACTCTACTCCAGTCTATATACTATAAAATTCAAATTCAAAAGGGCTCACCCCAGGAGATAGAGCGAAAAAGAGCTCAATATAGATAGGGCTAAGTAGTCATTTAACATAAATATGAAGCATGGAATATAGACGCCATAATATTTTGCAAAACGATTTAGTAAACAATATCAGGCACCTTTGCTGTTCCCTTTCGAAGTTGACCATCTGGTATTTGATCAAAATCAACACTCCCGAAACCCGCCACGATACCTTGATAAGGTACCAAAAATACCTGCCCTATCCGTGAAAGATGGACAAACTCAACAAATTCGGACCTCCTAACTTCATTTTGCAATATGAGTAAACCTATATCGCCTCGACCCTTCCTTCGTGAATTATAGTCCGGATGGATCACAATTCGTTTCATATCTTTAAGATAACTCTGAAAAGGGAAGTATATATTAGATCCCTAATATAACATAGAAATATATATAAAATATACATTTACGTCTTATAATAAAGCAGGTTAATATGTAAATTTGAAAATCCAGGAAATTAAGTTAATTCAGTTAATTGAAGTCAACTGTGTTGCGTTTTTTTCATTCAAGATATTCCAATATTGTATTAAATTGAAGGATTAAAAACGAAGCATTCTTGACCTAAGATTCGGGCGAATAAACTCATCTCTATGGATTCATAGTGAAAACTCTTAAATATCAAGAAATCGCCCATAAAAAACTCGTATTTAAAAAATCGTAATGAAGATCTCGTATTTAAAAACTCGTACTGAAAAACTTGTAATTAAAAATCGTGATGAACTAATCGTTTTGGAAAATTCTTAAAAAAAAAATCATGTACAAAATCTCGTAATTATAGAATGAACATACAATATTGAACCATTACTTTTGAATAACGTGACCAGTTTCTTAATGATAGATGAGACGCTTGATAATCGTGGTGTGGTCGCGGCCGCACACTTTTAATAATGTATATAGGTTACAGGGATGTTCTTTTTGGCAATTTGTGTCTTCTACACAGATAAATCAGGTACCTTAATTGTAAACAATTATTTAAATGCGATTAAATAATATATGGGCAAGATACGAGTTTATAATAATACCAGAAATTCGTAAACGAGTTTTTAATTTTTGATTTTTTAATTCAACATTTTTTAATAACGATTCAGGGACTACTTTAATATGTTAATATATCTTAATAACTTAAAGTATTCCCTGTAACGATTAATTAAATACGAGAAATTCATAGACGAGTTTTTAAATTACGAGTATTTAAGTACGAGTTTTCACACTTTACGAGTTTTTACCGTGCACCCATCTTTATATAGAGATGAAATACAAACCAATCTCTCTACGAGCTTCCCCGTATATAACTGGGAAACGTGTTTTAATTCAGGTTGACTAGCTTTCTAGATGAGGGAAAGTAACTTTTTACGAGTGAATTTATTAATTTCTATAACCGTGAATAACTGTGAGTATATAAATATATTAATTTAATTAATTAATTTTAATATAATTAAACTGAGAGGCTTTTGCATCCATCTGACACAAGGCAACCACCAGTTTAGTTGTTTGGTGTGGACAGATACCTTTATGATTTCGTGCCCAAATACAGACATGGCCACTCCACCGGTAGAGCTCTCCTGGATGCACACATTGAATTTATTTCATATCACTCTGGTTTGCGGATCAGTTTTCACCTCAGCTGCAACTCCAATGATAGCTCTGTTGATAACATTAAGAATCTCACGGTCAAGTCGTCTTGTAAATTGTTCTTTAAGTACATACTTAGAATTAAAATGTAGTGTCTATATTTGAATCCGATTTTTCTTTAATCATTGTAGTAGCGCAACGGTATTCCAAATTCCTTGGTTTCTTTATTTTAAATGAATTTTACTGAATTACTAGAATTATTGTACAGTTTTTTTTTATTAAATTGTTTTATATTTTGGATTATAGCTCAATTGGTGAAAAATGTGCATTGGAGTATCTCCGCGCGACATGCGCATAATTAGCAATAATATATTTCCGATTATTCAGTTAGGTATAATTGAAAATAGATAAAACAAGACTACATTTAAGGAGATCTGTTTGATCGCATTAATGAAGTCTGTCACAATTCTATCAATTAATAATATGTATTATGTTTATAGACTTTTGATATTGATTATGTATAATGATATTTAATAGAAGTATATACCTACTTAAATTGAGCTAAAATGTCAAAATCAGTAAAATATACATATAGTATATATTATATCTTAATTTATTTTTATTATTGCTATAACTGCAATTGATCGTTTAAATAAACTTGGCTGTCAATATTTAGCATTATATATGAAAAGAACGTATTAGGTCCTATCTTAAAAAGTTCGTTTCATCAAATTATCAAAATATTACAATAACAAATCTTTGTAGTTTTACCTATATATAAAATATTCAAGCAAAATCTGTATTATTGATATTCTATAAAAATATTTTATTTAAATATTTTTACATAATATATAACAAACATAAGTTGTGACTTATATAACTTATAACTTAAATACAACACGTATGTATTTTTTTAAACATATTTTAATGTATTTAATGTCATACATGTAATGTATGTAAACCTATTTTACTACATAAACTGCTTAAACTCCAATCAAGTATTAAAACAATAGTTTGTAAAAGCTTTTGGGTAGCTGAATAGTATCATTCGTAAAATTACTGTATGGTTTAAACCATATTATTAATATTAATCACCTCTCATTTCTATGTCACATTAAAAACTGAAATCCAATTATTCATAGAATTAACCAATAACAGAAATTTACCTCTAAAAAATAATTAACTTTGTTTTGAATTTGAAACATAGATTTCTTCATTTTTCACTGATTTTAACTAATTTTTCGTTGCCATTTTATTTATTTTTCCTATAATTTATAATGATCAGTGGATAAAACAACAATTAAGATCTAAAGCGGTTCATTCGATAGAATTAACCGCATAGGTCTTAATTATTGTATATTAACAATAGAACGGCAAAGGTCAAAAATCGTCGTAGGACGGCCAAGGGTTGATAAAAAATACTCACTTTTTAGAAATGACTGTAAAACAAAAAAAATATTCACAAAATTGATTACATTTAAAAAATCTATACGATAAATACGTAAAAAATACGATAAAAAATATTACGATTTTACAAAATTGTGAAAATTCATCAGACTTTAACCTTATTTTATTTACAACATCTGGATGAGTTTTCATTTTAATGTGAACCATATCAACACGATAATAAAACGTAAACAGAATTTATCTGTGATATTCATTTTAATTCGGTAGTGAATATAATTCAAATAGTAGACCGAAATTTACTAATTTCACACACCTTTATTACCTTCTTAACTCATTTTTATAATTTTATTTATAAACACTTTTTTAATTGAGTTTTTGTAAAACATTCAAGTCATATTCAATGGCTGAATAAATTATAAAATTATTATTTTTAACTATATTTTTCCTTCATAAAACTAAGTCAACATTATCAAAAATTAATATTATTACTATTAATTCATTGATCTTTAATTGTGTTTTCCTATTTATACCTATAAGTTTAAATGTAAACGTGCGCATAAATTCAATTCCAATAGAATTAGTTTACTGAAGAAAAAATGATTTGTCTAAACTTACTCCAGCTCCATTGAGTTCTACCCAAACATTCCAACTCAGATATTTACTATCATTTCTTCGACTACTTGGAATATCATTGAAGCAATGCGCTGCAGTTAGAATAGTTCGACCTGACACCAGTGTTCCTGTACAACTTATCGTAACTTTTTCGAATATGAGAATGGGGTTCGCGTGCACGAGTTTAACCATGGACTTGAATTCACTCCAGTCTGCAATAATGGCATTGTTCGTGATTCTCCAACTCTTATTACTAGAAGCTCTTATTATATTAGAAGATCCAATCGCTGAATGATGATCTAAATTTTCTAGTTGAACGGTATTTATAATAAATAAGAAAAAGAAAACAAATTTGCGGTTGTTTAAACACACTGACATTCGTTTGGAATTCTTCTTTGCAAACAGTTGGAATCCAATGAATACGTATAAAACACTAATATATTACAGATCAAAAATATATAGCATAAGGCATAAAGAATGTATTTAATTACTCTTGAATTATACGATGCGGTAGCATCGTAAGCCAAGAATGAGAATTCTAAAAGTAAGGAGTATTAAGTGTAGCCATTAAGTGCCACTTTTTTGGGTATAATTGATTACGGAGCCCTGTTTCACGATAGCCAACAGTTATTTGGGTATGTGTGGCCTCTAGCACGAAGCTAACACGAATCAAGTAAAAAAAATAGATTATTGATTTCTTAGTTGATTTCCAGACACGTCATTTTTGCAAAAATATTCTTCGTCAAATTGACCAATATTCAGCTACCGATAGCGTATTATCTATGACACTAATAATAACGAGTGAGGTGTCATTCGAATCACACTGACTTCGTCTAGTGCCTTTCATTGTTCTTAACTCGTCTACGTTGGTAAATAACAGTTTGCTTTTTAACATGTTTTTCCTAGTTGCTAATGGTAGTTTGTTTATACCTACGCAGTTTATTTATTTAAGCACCACACTTTTTAAAATCGTTAAAGCTTTTTGTGTATATTTGTTTTTGGTAATATAAAGGCATTTCAGTTAGGTTTAATAGCCTCACTTTCAAAAATAAATAAAAATATGATATGTGTATATGAAAATCCACATATATTTTACTTTTAATTACGATTAATTTATTTAATTGTGTTTTTTACAATGGTAAGTATAAAGTATTTTATAATGGAAAATAGTATTTTATCTAGGTATAAATTAAAAATATATATATACTAACTTACGTAGGTATATTAAAATCCAAATATTTTTTATTTTTAGTTACTACTAATGTAGTATTTCTAATTGAATTAAGAAGGCAGAAATATCAATAATCAGAGGCCGCCTTAGCGGCCGACGATGATTGATATTTCTGCCTGATTAATTCAATTTCAAATGCTATTGTTTACGTTTTCGATGGTTTTTATTATTTATTTGCCGATTCATTTTACCTAATAAAATGGCATGATTAAATCGATGAGA